>JAWDJV010009427.1:0-53983 GCA_033119285.1 Teratosphaeriaceae sp. CCFEE 6253
ATCGTGCGCAACTTCTCCCCCTCCTGGTTCTCCGTCACCATGGGCACGGGCATCGTCTCGCTCATCTTCATCACCATTCCCTGGAGGGCCGCCTGGCTGCACTACCTCGGCATCGTCTTCTTCGTCCTCAACGTTGCCCTCTTCAGTCTCGCCTTCCTGGCGAGTCTGCTCCGCTATACCCTCTGGCCTAGGATATGGACGGTGGGTTATGCCTGACACTTGGTTGCGGCTAAACTGGACCTCCGAGCCCTGGGCTGACTCATCTGCTAGGTCATGATCGAGGACGCGACTAACAGCCTCTTCCTCGGCACCGTCCCCATGGGCTTCGCCACCATCATCGAGATGTGGATCTTCGTCTGCGTCCCCGCCTGGGGCCCCTGGGCGGCACAAGTCGCCTGGGTGCTCTGGATGCTCGACGCCGTCGTCGCGGTCGCCGTCACCGTCAGCCTAGGCGTGCTGCTCATGTCCGCCAGCCACCAGCGCTCCCTGGACAGCATCACCGCTGCCCAGCTTCTGCCCATTGCCGCCACCATCGTGGCCGCGGGCACGGGGGGCGAGACCGCGGCCATCCTCCCCAACCCTCAGCACGCGCTGGGGACGTTGATCACCAGCTACATCCTCTGGGGCTTCTCAGTCCCCATGTCCCTCACGGTGATCGTCATGTACTACCAGCGCCTGGCCTTGCACCAGATGCCCCCTCGCGAAATCATCGTCTCTGCCTTCCTGCCCCTCGGTCCGCTGGGCTTCGGCGGCTACGCCATCCTCTACCTCGGCAAGACGGCCGCCGTCGTATTTCCGCAGACGGCAACCCTCGATCCTCTGGCTGGCCGCATCGCGTATGTGCTGGGCCTCTTCATCGCGCTGATCATGTGGTCCTGGGGACTCCTCTGGTTCGCGTTCGCGTTGGCGGCGATCTACAAGTCGCGCCCATTCCCATTCAATATGGGCTGGTGGGGGTTCACGTTTCCCTTGGGGGTGTACGCTTGCAGCACCATCCTCATCGGCGAGGAGCTGCCCTCGCTCTTCTTCCGCGTCCTTGGCACGATCTTTGGGACGGCGGTGATTGTGCTGTGGATCGTCATCGCGCTGGCAACGGCGCGGGGCGCGTGGTCCGGGGAGCTGTTCCATGCGCAGTGCTTGTCGAAGCTGAAGCGGCGGGAGGATGTCGTGCCGGAACGGGGGAGCAGTGCGGAGGAGAAGGAGGTGGGGAGCGCGAGTGGGAGCGCACCGAGTGAGGGGGCGCGCCTGACGCCGCAGGGATCAGAGGGTGGGAAGTCGTCGCAGGATGCGGACGGATGAAGTGGATTGACGCGCTGAGTATCCGATTCACTTCGGGGAATATCCACTGGCAGACATCAATGGAGAGCAGGGCTTGATGGTGCCTCGGGCGACTCACGAGTCGCCCCACTGCGACATAGATCCGAACGCCACGGTCACCGCAAGCCCGGACTTATAGGACAATGGAGTGTCTCGAGGAGGGTCAGTCAGAATAGGACTTGACCTCGCTACCGCTCGGCCAGGAGACTCGCCCCTCCGGCCTTATCTCGCCGCTCCGGGTGTCGAGAGGAGATGCCCGCTCCACGATGATCCTGGGAGGGACCTACCGCACCGTACAGCGGTCGCCGGTGAAGGTAGGGTCTGACCGTGTGAAGGTCTGTACGGGCCATGCAGCGCCGCGATGTGCAAGGGCTGGCAGCCATGTTGCGCGATACGCACTTGACGTTGGAGGGGAGCGAGACGCGGATACTAAGCAGTAGCATGGCTACACCAAGACTTCGCATCTGCTCCTCTGCCATCCAACTCTGCTATAAACTGCATACAACGAACATCATCATCCCAATCGAACGTCAACACCCCTCGGACTCAAGCACTCCCCCTCTTCCGCGCCCCGAACGCCCTCACCCACTCCCCGACCTCGAACCCCAGCCTGCGCAACAGACTCGCATCCAGCCCCGCCTTTGTCTCCCCCGCAGCGCCCTCACTCCCACACCGCTTCACCACGAACACATCCCCCCCCTCCAATATCTCCACCGTCGCCTTCCCACTCTCCCCGGTCCCGACGGGGACATCGCGCACAAACACCGTCAGGTCCGGCCCCACGACGCCCCGCCACTGCGTCGCCGTCCACTGCCAGTGGTCGCTCGGCGAGTACGGGTCGTGCCGACCGAGGGGGATGCGGCGCGCGAAGACGTTGCTGGCGTGCAGGGAGTAGGGCGCGATGAGGCCGACGGGTTGCGGGCCGGTGGTCGGGTACCTGAAGGTCGTCTCGGCGGGCTTGGCGTTTGTGGGTGCCTTATTTGTGTCGACGATCTCGGGCGCGGGGTTGGGTTTAGGTGGTTGTGTGGGAGAGGAGACGGTGGCGGTGAGTTCCGTGCCCTCGTCGTCGTAGTCCTCGTCCAGGTCGCGGGAGGAGCGTGCGGGTTCCTGGGGCGAGGCGTCGGGCATGGCGGCGTCGACGGGGACAGGGACGGGCTTGTAGCTGATGGCCTCAACGATCTCGTCGCTCTTGGCTGTCCATTCCGTCGCGAGCAGGTGGCACTGCTCCATCGGCTTCTTCGCGCCGGCATTGGCGGATAAGTCCGGGCTGTTGAACAAGGTGACGGAGAGATCCGCGCTCCGCTTGAGTTCCTCGGACAGCCACTGGCCGAGGCTGGTCACGGCTTCGAGATTATCGCCTTCGATGGCGATCAGAGGACCGCGAGGGATGCCGTCCGTAGGTGCCGGTGGTGCGACTTGGCTCAGTACCTTGACTTTGTACCGGAACGGCATGCCCATGATCTGCTCCTCGACCGTCTTACCAGCGTCGGTGATAGCTGCAGCGCCGGAGGGGGCGCCGACACTACCAGTCTGCAGCGGCGGTAGCTGCAGTGAGCGGTCATGGACGATGTGGCCCTGGGACGCACGATGTTGCTGGTAACCAATGCCTGGCCGCGGCGGAGGTGGCATGGGTCCGGCGGGACTCCCCACGCCTCTCAAACCAGGCAAGCTCTCACGACGCGAGTGCGTGACCAACGGTTGATATAGATGCGGCGATGGAACCTGGCCGAACGGGAACGGGGTGCCTGGGCCAACAGCCACGCCCATCGGCGGTACGACGTAGCGGGGCGGCATCGGGCGAGCAGTGAGGGGCGTGCCGTGGTCGGCATTGTACTTCCGCCGCTTGAGGTCCGGACTCAGCGGCCCGACGTCGTCGCGCTCTTCGGCGTATCCGTTATTGATCGGGGACATGGTGCTGGTGTGGAACGCGCGGGTCATGCGGCGGACCGCGGGTGACTGCAGGCTGAGATCTCTGAATACCGGCAGGGTACGCGACAGCGGCGTGATGGCCGATCCGGGTGTCGGCGGGACAGATGCGATGCTCAGTGGCGTCGACGGTGTGAGGATGCTTCGGCCACCGCACTTGACACACTTAGGCTTCTCGCCCGAAGCGTTGGCGCCCGACAGGCTACCACGCCGCCCGTTGCGTTTGGGCTGGTAGCGATACTCGGGGTATTGCTGCTGGTGCCGGAGCTTCTCCTCTTCGGCGAGCGCCTTCCACTTGTTCTTGATCTCAATCGCTTGGTTCTGCCACTGCTCGCCGATGATCTTGGAGATCTCGGGGTTGGCGAGGCCGGGATGCTGGCTGACGACTTGGGCTTGGTGGTGCTGACGATATAGTATAAATGCTACGCAGCGTCAGTACATGTGGATTGGGTCAGTGGGGAGGTGGAGACGTACCGTTGCGCGGCCTAGGGATCTTGGGATCGGGCTGGCAGATGCAGACGTGCAGCGTGGAATCGTTGCTGCTGTCTCTCGAGTGCGAGGGCGTTGCGCGGGCACTAACGAGGCCCGCGTCTTCGACTTCAACGACGCTCGCCGTGCGCTTCCTTGTCAATGTGAAGGGCGGACTCTCTTCGGGCGTCAATGGCGTCTTGGACTCCCGCAATGGACTTGGCGAGCGACGACGAGATCGAGTCGAGACGGTCGACGTCCGCCTGCTGGGACCAGGGAGAGCGTTATGGCTTCCGTTACTATCCTGGCTCTGAGACTTGTTCGAGACACCTGGCTCACTACCGTGCGAGTCGGGCATCGTCCGCTGCCACAGCTGTCTGGTGAAGATGATCCGATGGGTGTCATCCGCTCGTGGTGTTTGTACGGTAGAGTGATGATCCCACGTCTGAGGCAACGAGGTCAACGACGGCTGCTGAAGGGCGGACATCGTAAGGGGGGGGTGGAATGGTGCACGCCTCTAGTCCCACTGGCATGCTCGACGACAATGAAAGTTCACCGTGCCCAATACCAGCACATGACGACTCGCGGACGGCCATTATGGAGAGGGGGCGAGTAAAGCGGATTCTTTGTCCCTATTATCCTCTGGACGACCATGGTATGCGCAGTCTTTGTCCAATGACGAGCACGGCCGGCGCAACAGACACCTCTGATTGTCGCCGACCCCGACGCATTGCTGCGTCGCAGGCAAGCAGGCTCAAGCCCGACTTTTCTTTGTTCTTTGTTGGTGGGTTGGTTCGCCGGAAACGGCCAAGCCGGAGTTGCCGCACTGCGTGGCAACGTCGGATGCTTCTGAGACAAAGGCATGCAAGGAGGCGTTGTCCAGGAATGCACGCGGCCACAGTGCGGGCAAACGCCCAGCTGGAGACGCTTACCCGCGTTGCGTCAAGCAGGGAATCGACTGGCGCACTCGGTATGGTGAGAGTTGGCTTGGAGATACGAGTGGACGAGCCGTCGCACGCCGTTGCAACGTGCGGTGTCACGCTTCCAGACCTACCAGAATGTTCGGTGCATGTTCTACGGCATCCTGTGCTTCCGGCAAGAGGCGGTCAAGCATGGGTCGCTCGAACCATCCTCCTGCGTCGCAGAGTGCGCCGTGATGGTCTTGCAACAGAGGCAGATCGAACGGTAAGTTCAGACGTACGATGAGCACGGCCAGAGGTGTGCCAGTAAGCACTTCACGGTATCACAAGGGCATATGGGTGTGCCATTAGATGAGGTGTGCGCGAATGGGTGCATCTCACCTGTGCTCGAGCATCGCGGGCTCCGAGATCGTGTCAGTGACCGCTCATGTCCTGGCGCTCGCGAGCAGCACCTCCTGGGTCATGCGAAACCGGATGATGGTTCAGCAGTACAAACGCTCGCGGCTCAGGATCGACTCATGTCGACACAGCAAGCCTGATCCACTTGAGACCAGGATACTTATCAGGCGCTCTCGTAGCAGCACGATGGTGTTTTGATGCTGGCGATGCGCCGAACTCCGCGCAATGCGTAGAATAAGCCCGGCACTCCTTGACCGCTCGCACAGCCTAACCCTTGGCACAAGAGTCCTGATCAGTATGCAAAGAATAGATCGGGCCAGGTCGCTGTACCCCATCAGGTCGGCACCACATTGCACGCACCCGACGGACCTGCTGCGACCTGCTGCGACCTCCCGCAGACGTCACGGGTAGCTGCGCAAACAACGTGAACGGCAGACTGCTTCGCACTGATCGCCTGCGAGACCACGGCTGGCCGCGTTGACTTCACGGAGATTGCGATGATGGGTGTTTGGACGAAGGGACCTGCGCTCGTTGTCGTCCAGGCTGCTGTGTCGGTGGCTCAGAAACGCGCAAACCACTCCACGCAGGCTAATTCCGGAGCTCACCATGGCCAGCCTTCCTGCCGTACGCCCGCAGATAAGTCGGACCTCGAACCTGAGGGGTCGAGCCAACGCGTCTTTCACGTTGAGGTCGTTTGCTGCAGTGTTTTGTGCTCATGGCTATTGACGTGGGGGTACTCTGGCCGTGGCGATGGTCGTAGCTCAGCTTGCCATTGCACCGCCTTGCAGTGATTTTCCGTACTGACTGCGAGTCGGAGAGGTGTGGACCGATGTACATCGAGAAGAAATGGTTGTCCATGGTCGACAAAAAGCGTTTCGCCAATCGTGCACGTGCCATAACGGGGACTCCCGAGAAAGGCTTGGTGGACACCTCTTTGCCTCCTTCGATGATGACCCCGAACGCATTGTCTTTCCGGCATCGATAATCACGTGTGACTCGGGAGGATGACGAGCAGGAGTCACAGACCAAGCGGGAGTGCACTGTCGTTGGCGAACGAGACGAGACAAGAGATCCCACATCAGACATCAGGACACACATCGCCCTGGCCTGTGATGGAAGCCGCTCGTCGGCTCTGCATTGCCCCAAGATCTACATCTGGCTCAGACAGCAAGATCACGCGTGTGTTGGGGCCATGATGTCCGCTCGACATGGACGCCTGCTCGGGGCGGAATAATGTACCCAGCCCAGCGGGTCGTCTCGCCCGAGCTGTTGGCAGGGTCATCTTCACCTGCCCCGTCGCTGTACTGGCGGCACCGCGTGGGGATCGAGAGGCTTGGTATGTTCGGCATGCGACTGTTCCTCGAGAGGCTTGGGACTCATGTAAGAGCACCGCGGAGGGCTTATCTGGCTTGCATGCCCTGGACCTTGGATCGATAGGCTTGACACCGTGCTTTCAAGGGAACAGACCCTCGATGCAGGTACCGGATAGCTGTGACTAGAGATGATCGTTGTCCCCAGCCCTATTGAATGCTAACTACTGTCACTACATAGGTCCACAATCGTGCCGGAGCCGAAGTCGCACTACGGCGCTTCAATCTGTGCTCGCCAGCTAATCACCCACCCTGCCATGCGTCTGCCGCGAGTCGTCACTGGCCCGCTTGGTATAGATCGTCGAGGTCCATATCATCGAGATCCCAGTCTTCGTCGAACCCAGCAATGAATTCCTCCGCGAACGCCATGGTCCCTTGGTCCAAAGACCAATGTTGGATGTATTGCCAACTTTGCACGGCCACGTTCCAAAGAGCCTGCCGCTGTGGTGCATCCGTACTGGGGTACTGGCTTATCATACGAGAGGCCCATTCTTGCAGGGTTTCGTTGGTCCGCGGATCGCCGGGCAGCTCGCCATGCCCGCGCCGAACCTGAGCCCGCGCACCCGAGGGCTGAATGGGCGGGTACGGCTCGAGATATTCCCCGCGACGAGCATCCCGCACGTGGCGCATCCCACTGGTTGACGACTGGGGATTGCGCGGCTCCATTGGACCCGGGCGAGTGCTGAACGGGCGCAAGGGAGCGGCACGTGGTGTGGCAGGGACCACGGGAAGTGGGTCGGCCCGCGCGGCGCGCAATTGCAGCAGCGCGGTCCCGTCTGGCTGGTATGGCTCTGGCTCCCAATCATTCACGTCGTGAAGAGGATGAGGCTCGAAGCCGCGCTCCTCCTCTGGCCAGGGCATCGGATCCCGCACTGCCGAGATCCCACGGCCGGACTGAGCGCTGTCAGGAGGATCGGCGCCGAAGGCCCCGGCGCTGTTGGCCTGGCGGGAAGGCCTGCTGCCTCTTGACCCCAGCGCTGCAGGACCGAGACTCAGGGGCGGGGGATCCCATTGTCGCGATGGGGCGGCATGCGAGCCGAACGCAGACCCTATCCTTGGTGTCCGCAACAGCGACTCGCTGCGACCCTGCGGCTGCGGGAGACCTTGACCTGCTGGCAGCGTGGGAGAGTCGCGATTGGGCCGGCGGCCACGAGCCTCATCCGCCCAGTTCGAACTTCCAGCCTGTCCCAGCGCTGGCCTCAACGCGGGATGGATGTCCGACGGCGTGTTTTGTGACGCCCAATTGAAACGATCTCGAGAAGCCAAGGCAGCTGAACAAAACTTATATTTGTGACCATCGTTCCGGCGACGCAGTCAATGGCATGCTTCTCCGACCCTTCACTGACGCTGGATGTGGCTCGAGCCATAGTGAACTAGAAGTGCACTGGCTCTTTTGACGTACACCGACGTTTGTTGCGACTTCCGTGTTTGCAGAGACGGCATCAGCAAGCATTTACTGACACGCGGCAGCATGATTGTAACACAGACCAAGAACCGATCTGGCAGATTACGCATGGGGCTGAGCAAGCTGGTAGCCGTGCAGGTAACAGACTGCACCACGCAGTATCTAATCCTCGTCACTGGAGAAGCGACAGCATATCTAGCCCATGGTCACTGCATCACTGGGTCTGACTCGAAAAGGCGTACTCGATCGCACAGCCATGACAACCAGTCCTCAACTCCGCCATCCCCGCCCTGCCCGCCCAGACCACCTTCGCCGCCGCAGACATAAATGCCTTCCATGTACTGATAGTAAAGTTCCGTATCCCAATCACCGTCGAGTTCGTCAACGGTCTGCTCAGGCTCAGCGGCCAGCGCCATTGCAAGCTCCTTGAGGTGATCGCAATCCAGCGACAACCTGACGATCGCAATGCGCTGGTCTTGATCTGCACGCGGATACTCATGGGACATGCGATCTACACAGTTCCGAGGGTTCTCGTCCAGAAGCGGAAGAAAGCCAGTGAAGTCCCATTCGAATCCCGGATCTGTGTCTTCGAGCCTGCACAGGCTCGTGAGGTAGTAAGACGGCGCACTGTGGGCCTGACCGTGGGCCCGGTGATCAAGTTCTTCGTGTTCGTCGAAGGCATCTCCTGCCTCCCTAGGAGCAATGGAGTCGTCCATCGTATCAAGGAGTCTTGATTCTTCTTCGCCGGGTAAGTAGGTTGGGTCGATAGCAGGAACGTCCGCGTACCCGGCACAGTGTGCAATTGATTGGGGATATCCCGGACTGGTGTCATGGTAAGGCGCTGTGTATTGAGGCTGCCCGGGCGCATGGTCTGCTCCATGAGACTGCAACGAGATGCGTGAGAATGGAGGTTCAAGGTAGGCAGTCTGCCCAATATCGTAGATGTGCTCATTACAGGGAGCCGACTGCGCGGCCAGCAACGTCGATCCCGACATGTAGGGTGACCGGCGACGTCTACCGGCGTTCTCTAGCGCCGGTGTGTAGCCATGCACCGGACTTGGCAGACGCTCTCCTCCAGGGTAGTCTGGGTAGACATCCTGGGGGTGCGACGGCCGCTGACTACTCCAAGTTTGAGGCAATCCGCCGATGGCTTGTGCTGCACGGCCGCTAGGTATTGAGATGTTGACCGGAGGACCATGCAACGGACCAAGCTGGGGCAGGGAGCTTGGTGCTCGTGCGGCTTGGCCGGCGTGCTGGACGGGCTCAAGCCGTTGCAAGATCGCAGTGTTCGACTCCTGCCCATTGACGACAGCGCTTGAGTTGGATCGTGGCCCAAACGGTTCACGCGGCGTCAGCGCCGGAGTCTGCTGTCTCAATCCTGGAACCGGCCTAGCGGGCAGCTGGACGGAGGGCGTGTACCCCATGGGTTCGTGCGATACTCGAGGTATAGGTGTCGCTTGCATGGCTGGGAACGATGAGGTCCCGCTAAGGATCATAGACCGGGAGCCCTGAGATCTGTAGGGAGCTGGCGGCACTGAGCCTATCGGAAGGATCGAGGCATAGGTCCCACGGGCATTCGGGTCGTAGACGAGCCTCCTTGTGGTACCATGCCACCTCTCAATCCCGAACATCCCATGAAAGAGGGTCCGCCCTGAGGCGTTGTCCTGGAACCTAGAACTAACTGTGGTCCCGGTGCATGGGCCTGATCAGTACCATTCCTCCGAGTCTCCGACCAGCCTTTCTTTCCCGTGCCACGTCCAGCCGATATGCGTGGCTCTATGCGAGACACCGAGCTTGATCTGCCTGGCTGACGGGTAGTAGGCGTTGCACGAGCCTTTCCGCTTACAGACGGAGGCCTGACTGCACTATGGCGAGGATCATGGGGCGATGTAGACAGATACGGAGCACTTGAGCGTTTGACTGCTGCCGCACGGAGCGGAAGCCCTGCGCTAGGAGCCGATGGTGGTCTCGCTGGAGTGTGCGTTGTGATGGAGGCTTCGGCCAACTTTGCTTGTGTAACGACAGCTTGAGTGATAAGTTGACCTGCCTGGTAGGGGACAGTGATCTGGCCTGTGTTGCGCGTGCCAAAGAGTGTCGGCCGAGCTTTGAGTCGCACTGCGATCAATAATCGCTGCCTTTCGGCGCCATGCTCGCCGTTGTGGCTCCGCTTGCACTGACGAATGGTGTGCGGCCTGTTGACGGCACGTTCAAACCCGCTGACGTGGTGCGAGAGGTTGACGGAGCTCCGATTGGACCAGTCAGTTGCTGACTGGAGCGTGCGTCGCCAGCCTGGCGGATCGAGTTGATCTTATCCTTCTTTCTGTTTCCAAAAGGAGCCATTGCGTCTTTGTGGTGATTGTTGACCGTGCCGGTGTATGCGTCAGATCCAGAGCGTGGCTCGTGGATGATATTGTGCGATGCGTGTGATGCTGGCGGGAGTGGTCAAGACTCAAGCCGCTTCTTCTGTTGCACCGGCCCTCATGCAGTCAATGCATGCCCCTCTGAACCATCATCCATAAATTGTTCGTCTTCTGATAGTGCCACACTGTAGCGCCAGCCTTGTGAAGCGTGTAGGCTGTCGACGGCCCTCTCCATTCCGGCCGGGGCCTGACGGGCTGATCTACAGTGATTGGATCCGCGGCCTGAAGGCGCCACCGCTACTGCTACGAACCACGTGCTCTCGAATCTTCATTCACATCGCTGCTTCCGAGATTGACGTGCATGGAGGGAAAGTCGGCTAGCGCGCATTAGCGGTCCTTCCAAGGCATTATTCCGCGGCTCCAGCAGTGAGCCGCCAATTTTCGGATCGGAGGTACTATACCTGCACATGGCGACCGCCGCCGATACTTGCGGTCCCACTGTCGACACCCCAGCGACCATGTCCCTTGCTCCTGCTGGGCCACGCGCCGACGCAAGGCTCCGACTCGTTCGACCAGCCCTCATGCCAACCCGCAAGAGCGACACGGAGTCGCCTGGCTTTGCGCTCAGAGCGAAGATGCACACCTTCATGCAATGCGCCTTCGATACCCCGAGCTCCAAAACCCAAAGCCCGCCACCCATTCCCTCCCAAACAACATCGCTCCCCACTGAGCCATCGAGTCCGCTCTTCCGCCTGCCCCGCGAGCTCCGCGATCTAATCTGGGCGGCCGTCCTCTTCCGCCCGCCAGGCTCGAGGCGGCGCGCGCACTTCCACATCTACAAGTGCGTCATCGACTCCTGCACCTACGCCCCCGAGCTGAACCGCGAGCGCGCACTCGCGCTTTCCACAGCCCTCCTGCGGACATCCAAGGCGATTCACGACGAGGCCGCGCAGGTTCTGTATGCCGACATAAAGTTCGAGCTGATCGTTTTCGCCGGACTACCGCGCCCCCTGAAGGCCTACTGTCTGGTTACGCCTGGCGCGTATTCCGACCTGTGCGACCGGAACCGGTTCGCCAGCATTGCCGACTTCAGGTACTGGCACCTCATGCGGCACGTCAGCCTCACCCTCCAGCCCGGTCGCTTCCCGCATGGCAACAAGTACGCGAAGCGCGTCACCTCGGTCATCCAAGCGCTGCGAGGCGGAGCGCACCTACGCACACTGCGGATCCACTTCGATGTATGCCGTACCACGCTGAAGCCATTCCATGCCGACACCATCAAAGCATTCAAGCTCTCCATCGCAGCACTCACGAAGCACATCGTGGCCGTCGATCCTGCCGCGAGGAGCACGACTCTCGCCCTGGTCGACGGCCTCCAGGCCCAAGATCCCGGGTACGAGGACCGGCTGGCTAAACTGCGCGCCGCGCTGGGCTACCAAGACGCGCAGCCCGTCGCGACGCTGACCGCGGTGGGGGGCAAAGCAGTAGGCCGGTGCGAGAGGCGCGGGGCCTTTGGCGATCCGATTTGGCAAGCGCAGGCCCCGCCGTCGAGGCTCGACCGGGTCAAGAGTGGGCTGGCGAACGTGGTCATGGCGACTCTCGGGGCGCCGATCCTCGCGCCGGCTATGCTGATCGCAGCGTACGAGTGAAGCCGGCTCAAGGGTGAGCATATGTTCAGCCTGGGTAAGAAACAGGGGGGACCTCGTGATTGAGGTGTTCCGCAGTCTCGCTCGCGATGTGTCTCCGGGAGTCCGCCGCTAGATTGAGAGGATCATTGAGTTGACAGCGCCTGGATTGAGATGGGCCTGGTCACGACTATGTGCTTTGGCTGGCAGAGCGACGGCTTATGCAGTCTCAACCACTCCATCTGTCCTCCTCGTCTTCGTCCGTGTCGTCAATCTCTCCATCGCGCCTTCCTATCTCGTACAGGTCAGCCGAGTGAAGTCTGCCGATGAGTCAGAAAGACGCTAGTCGAAGTGAACGGGAGCAAACACCTGCGCCGCCCTCACCTCTTCACAACATCACTCCGCATCTTCAAACACAACAATACCTCGTTCGCGTCGAGCGCAAAGCTTTGCGACGCAAACTTGCCATCCCTCCGGGCCACTCATGATCTCAGTACCGACGCCTATATCTCGTTCAGGCCAACTATCACCCCAGCGATCGACATGGCGGCCACTCTTCCCAGCACCCGCTCCAGAATGTCAGCCTATCTGGACAAGCAACTCAAGACCCTCAAACACGCCAACAACCCCTCTACTACCATCCCGCTCCAATCGAGCCCACTCTTCCGACTCCCCCGCGAACTCCGCGACCAAACCTACACCCACGTCTTCCACCTCTCCTCCAATCCCACCCCACACTTCCACATCTACGACAGCGTCCTCACCTCCTCCACCTACGACCCTTCCACACCCACGCGGCGGAGCCACCGCGCGCCGGCACGCACAGCCCTCCTACGGACCTCCAAGCTCGTCTGCGCCGCAGCGACGGAGATCCTGTACGAAACCACGCACTTCGACCTCGTCATCCTCGCCGGCCACGCGCGCCCGCATGGCGTCAAGTGCGAGCGCACGGGCGCCGTGGTGCGACTCCGGGATCGAACCTCGCTAGGCACCCTCGCGCAGTGCGGCGCGCTGCTGCGGCGGATCAGGCATGCGACGCTCGTCATCCAGCTGGTCGGAAACCCAACCCCAAGCGCTATGCGGAGCGTGTGGTGGCTGTGCTGCAGGCGATGGGCGGTGGAGTGAACTTGCGGACACTGGGGATCAAGTTCAACATCGGGCACAGCGTCGTGGTTGACGTGAACGCGGCGAGCGTCAACGGTTTGACGAAGCTGGTGCTGCATCCGGAGGGGCTCGAGGCGCTGGATTTAGTGTTTGCGGCATTCGATGCACAGCTTGTGCCAAGGGTGGGGAGACGGGTCGATATCAAGGTCGTGGGGGGGCCGGACAGGGATGGGGCGATTGATCAGGGAATAGCGGATCTGTTCTCGGTGCTAGGGCTGGGGGTCCCGCAGGTAGGTCCTGGGGTGGCCGGTGGGAGTCCGTTTGTAGGGGAGATGAGGGAGGTGCGGTGCTTGAAGCGTGGTGCGTTGGGGGGAGCGGTGCCAGCTATTCGGGCTACGCCGTCGGCGCCGCGTCCTCAGCCGGTGAAGAGGAGTGCGAAGGAGAAGTGCGCGCGGGGACTGGGGTATGCGGCGATGCCGTGGTTCGTGGCGCGGCATCTGGTCATGCATCCGGTGGACCTGGGATCGGTAATGGTGCTGGTGTTCATGGCGCCGGTGCTGGTGCCGTGCGGGGTTGCGAAGATGATCGAGGAGGTTCTGCGGAGGAGGGCGAAGGGAGAGCGGCTGATCGCGATGTGAGCGGCACGGCGCGCGCTAGCTGCTTGACATCAGCAGACCTTTGGTCGTAGATGGGAAGAAGTGAGAGCTATGAGAGCTAATGGGAAGGTGCAAAGTACTTGAGACACTGTTCACCAGGGCTGAACAGGATGGCGACGGGTGGTATATCATGTATATACTGCCACGGTGCACCGTTACAATTTGTCCTCATCATGCCGAGATCAAGGCTCAGGGTCCTGCAACAGGGTTCGACGCCTGACAGCCAGGCATTTGGTATACATCCCCGAGCCGAAGGATGCGGCAATGCTGTCAATGTCCCATACCTCGCTGCCGCCGCCGCCTCCCGACGAGTCACCATCGTGTCGCAGCGGTGCACGTGAGCGTCGAGGTGGAACGATGTCTGCGGCCTGACAAGGCGCAGCGGGATGCGTCGTCGCCCTCGTTCCTTGGCCAAGACCGTGGGGTCGTGATCTGTCATTGCCATGACCAGCGCCACCCTCGGCCGAGGCTTGGTCGCATGCGTGTACCTGCCCGAGAGAGTCCGAAGATCATTGGATGCGGAGGCAGTGCAGGGGATGGATGATGGAAGAGCGTGGAGTGCAGGTGAAGTCCAGCGCCTTCTGCCGGCCACATCCGCCGCTGCGCCTCTTTCGATCTCTTGGCGTGAGGTTAAGACGACGTCGGTTCGCCTCCCTCCAACGTCGACATCAGCCAGCCAACCCACCGTTCAATCAAACACTCTTCGACGAAGATCATGGCCATGGACCTCGCCACCCCGCCCTCCCCCGCCACGCCGACATCGAAACGCCACTCCCACAGCATGTCCCTCGACCTCTCCGACCTCCCCGCCCTCACCCAGCCGACCCCGCCCTCCAATTGCCTCCTCATCACCCACCTCGACGCCCCGGAGATCTTCGCCGCCGCCAACCTCGACAGCATCCGCGCCGCCCTGCACACCCACGCGCCCCTGCACACCTTCGCCCCACTGAAGTCCATGCGCCGCATCATCTGTACCTTCTTCACCGTCGCCGACGCGATCGCTGTCCGCCAGGTCCTGGACGGGGAGACCGTGCTCGGCAGCCGCGTGCGCGTCTACTTTGGCACCGCGGTCAAGATCGACGTCGCGGAGGAGGAACGCTGGCTGCAGGCGCCGAAGAGCAGCAAGATGTTCTTCATCTCGCCGCCGCCGTCGCCGCCCATGGGCTGGGAGATGCGGGACGAGGGGCCGCCGAACAAGGAGGTGCATGCCGAGGATCTGGCGGTGGCGCTGAGTCAGCTGCATGCGCGGCCGAGCGCGGACGACGCGTTGCGGCAGAGGGAGGATGATCGAGATCAGGCGATGCAGGTTGAGGGGAGTGGAAGGAGTTATCCGCCGCGATTGCAGACGCGGCCGCGGAGTGGGACCGGGACAGTGGTATATGATCCGCAGGAGCACGGGCACAGTCCGCTGCTGCCAGCGATTGCGGTGGAGGATACAAGTGAGGGCGAGGCGGAGGGGGAGGTAGATGGGGACGTGGATGGGATGGAGGGGGTGGAGCGCAAGATGGTGCATACCGCGCGGCCGCCGGTCGAGCTGATGGAGACGTGAAGCCTGGTCGTGAGACCGACTGGAGACTTCTCTGCGCATGAGGCGGCATTGATGTTCACCAATGAACATGGTTTAGCATAGCGTGGCGTTTGGGAGCATCTGGGCAATCACTGAGAGTAGTGGCACGGGCGAACGCTATGCACTGGAGCACAGCAGCCTTTCAAACGTCAGAGCCTTTCAGTAACGAGAAAGCTGTACAAAGCATACTCATACCCCAACCCCTCCCTTCCAAACATATCTTCCGACTCCGCACGAACCCACTTTTCACAAACCACTTCCGACTCACACATTGACACGCACGAACTCATTATCAGCACCAACAAACACTGCCGACACCTCCAGCAAGTAGGCAAACACATGTGTCCGCCAAGGTACCCCAGACCGCGTCACGCGATTGGCAACCGACGCAAGGAAGAACCGCTGACCCGCACCGATACCACCAACACCAACACCATCAACATCAACATCAACATCAGTATCAACACCAAGACCAACACCAACAGCGACCTCAACCGAACGCAGCACAGATGCCGCGCCCAAGGTACTGCCCCGGTCACTACCCGGGCCGCTCACGCCAATGCCGCCGCGGAGCAGGCGGTGACGGCGGCGGTGGCGGCGACGGTGGGGGCGGTGGCGAAGGTGGAGGCTACGGTCTCCACCGCAGCCGTAGCGCCGACGACTTCGCGGCCGAACTCTTCGGGCCGGATTGGGAGTACGAAGAAAATTTTGCCGCTAGGGGCTCGAGGTGACGAGGGTGGAGGTAACGGGTATGGTGGTATGAGCGGGATGAGGGGGACCGGGATGGGAGGCATGGGTGGCACGGGTCTGGGTGGTAGAGGTGGCATGAGCGAGATGGACTATATGGACGACATGGCCGACGTGGACGACATGGGTCGTATGGGTACGGGTAGCAGAGGTGTAATGGGCGGCATGGACAGTCGCTCTGGCGGTTCGGGTGGCATGGGCGGTATGTGGAGCATGGAGATGGGCGGCAGAGGCGGCGGCATGGATCGTGAAATGGGTATGAGCGGAAGAGGTGGCGGTATGGACCGTGGCATGGGCGGCGGTGGCGGCGGTTTCGGCATGGGAAGCGGCATGGGAGGAGGCGTCCACCCCTTGACCGGCCTCCCCCTCCGCCCCAACGGCATTCTGCAAGCGTACTTCGGCTACGGCGGCGGCGGTGGAGGATCCATGTCACGAGACGATAGACGGGGAGGCTACGGCGGGTCGCAGCACGGGTACGATGACTACGGCGGCGGGTATCCCGGTGGTGGTACTCGTGGGACGCAGGGTCCGGGGAGGGGGATGAGATATCCGGAGCTTGACGATGATGATGATTGGTTTTGATGGCTGGATGGCAGCTTGGAGCAGCGTACGGTGGCGGACGCGGACTTCTGGATCACGAGAGAGCGATGATGACTACGGTCGAGATCGAATGGGGCACGGAGGCCGCAATGGCGGGTAGACAGGGTGGATAAGGAGGAAGCAAGGAAGATAATTCCGACGATCTCATATACATAACGTGCTGTTGAGTCGATCCCGATGCTTCGTCTCCCCGTCAAACGTCGACGACGTCGAGTCACCGGGCTGAGGCATCAGCCCACTGCGACCCCCGAGATCCGCCCTTAAACTACTCCTTTCGGTCGAACGCTCTGTGACGACTGCAGAGGTGTGGACCAGGGTGGTAAATCTGCGTCATCAGCTAGGATATTTGGCGATGTGCACTACTGTAAACGAATCTGAGCAGATCACACATGGAAGTACATAAGTCAGCTGCAAGCTGAAAGATATCATCGAACACTACCAGACTCCCTTTGAGCAGTATTCGAATCACAGCATCGCAGATCCTGCCCCCAGCAAATCGACGGACACAAGGAACAACATCTCCAGAACGTCGACACGGTAGCCATACCCATAGCCCACCGCCAATAATCACAAAAATGACACATAACATCTTTGCTTCTCCAAACGAGCCTCGGTGGGATGATGCAGTAGCTGAGCATCAACAAGAAGCCAACGAATGGGATATATAGGCAGGCATCCCTCCCGAGCTATTCGCCCGCTGTGGCGACGCATCTAGCCAGAACCGACGACCCGTAGACGATCCCTCGGCCAACAGTCAATCACACAGCCGGGACAGCCGCTCCAGTACATCTCGTCTCTCAAACGCTAACCAAGAGCATTAGCACGATTGAAGAAGGACGGCGCCCGTCGAAGGCTTTTCTAAGGGCCTCGAGTACCTCCTTCCGTGCCCTTCGCTCGAGGAGGAGCTTCTGAAGACGGAGCCCAAGCACGAGTGTGTCCACCCCCTACGCCCTGTCCCGTTAGACGAGGGAAAGTAGACTGGAGCGGCTGAGGATAGGTGTAAGCTGCTTACAGATCTCCAACCGCCGGGGTATAGTCATAGGATATGTAGAAGAGGAGCGCGGAAAGCTGCGGCCATCGCGATCGGACTAATGCTCCGGTCATTACTCCTTCTTGGGCGTCGAATATGGTCAGACCTAGGAGAGGGAGCTAAAGGTAGTGTATCGGCTAGTAGGTCACCTCGGTATTGAATTGGCTCTCTAAGCTCGCCTCGGGTAGCTGTCAGAACTACGCCGCGCCAACGGTGGCGACGCCCCTCGAGCATGCCAGTCCTGTCTATATGACTAATAACAAACGATCGGGCGCTGTCAAAGTCATGCCTTGTCGACGACTGAGCAGTTTTGTAGCGTAAAGTTAGTAATCGTCGACCGGATCGATCGCCGGCTGCTCAACGATGCGGTCAATGTCGCTCGATGAATCCGGAAAGACGTATTGGCGCCCAGAAGCCGATCCCGTGGCGCGAAGCCCACTTCAATAATATAACTCCACGGCTAGTAGCGTGGGTTTGGTGTGCAGTGAATGTATCGATCGCAGTCGATCGGTTTGCAGCCTCTAGCACTGTTACCTCTGTTTGCCATTAGTAAGTAATCGCGCGGCTTATAGTTGCTTGGGCGCCCTGACGCATGACCGATCGCAGTGACGGATATCTGATCGAGCAATCACTGCGTATAATTCAAAAGCCGGGCAGTCTGCAGAGCTCTGGTGACTGGCAGTCATTTCTCACGTATAAATGACCTCTTGTGCTACCCATTGATCCTCTTATCAACACCGCCCTCATCCACTCCTCGAATAAACCCACTGAAACTTAGTATAGTACCGACCAGATTCTCCTTCGGTACGGCACCAACCATAGTAGCCTCAATTTCTCAACAAAGGACACCCTAACCTCTCTTATTTCACCAAACCAATACGCCTAGGTATTATGCGGCCCTCATCCCGATCCTCGAGTAGGTCTCGCCAGCCAGCGAGACCACCAAGCAGAAACGCACCACAACCTACTGGCTAGGCCCCGCCTTAGAAGACTAGCAAGACTCCACTAGGATGGCGGCTAGCGGCTACTGCAACTTCATCTCGATCGACTTTGCTAGGCCAAGCATCGAACACACCGGCGGGGGCTTCATCTCGGCGAGCGCCCTCCGAGGGTGCCACTACTCGCCGAGTTACACCTCCAGCGCAACGTAGCGTGGTAGGCCAGCCAACGTCTAGACTACCTGTCACAACGCGAGGCCGTTCGGTTTCCAGACTGATATGGGTTCCGGTATCGATCGGACAAGAAGTCGATCGGTCAGCCGCTCTAATGCGGACATTCCTCGCAATCCTCTGCAACGGCAAGCAACGCAACCTTCCACAAACGTTGTCCGAGCAAGATCGCGGCCGGCTAGTCGCGCTACTACGGGTACCCCGCAACAAGGCGTTTCACAGCGTCGGGACCTACTACAGGCCGCGGGTGCAACCCTAGAGGAGGCACGACCAGCTGCTCATGAGCACCGAGGGAAGCCTTAGGAAGTCACGGCTTCCTCGCAGGCGACTGTTCAAACGTTTGACCCTAGTAAGGAATACAAGCTTCCAGGCACTTAGAGAGATCGGGGTCACCCAGTCGCCCAGCTCAAGACGGCGGAACGGCGGCGGCGCCGCGGACAGATCCTTCTCGAAGCGGTGCTGGAACGCGGCCGGGGACACAGTTATTAATGACTGCTAGCGCTCGTGGTAACGATCACGCCTCGGTCTCTAGCAGATTTAGGAGCATCGCTCCTCGGCTACCGCAGGAGACGCAGACGCCTATAGGACAGCGTGGCCAAGGCAGCGGTTATGCTACTAATCTCTATGGCACGGGGAGCGGGTCCCTTTAGTCGGAGGATCAGACACGAGCGTTAACATATCCAGGCGCTCCTAGCGGCGGCTATGCTCCACACCCGTACGGTCTAGGGGGCCGGGCTCTACAAACGCAGCAAGAGGTGCCAACGTATGCTCCACGTCCGTTCTCCTCCGAGTACGACTTTACTCAGCTTAGTAGTCAAGCCCAGTAGCCACGGCTAGAAGCGCAGCGGTCGATCCGCCTAAGGGGTCTAGGTAGCGCTTAAGGTCCAGCTCGCCACAGCATGGGGAGCGCGGCGCCTCCACCGCGTTAAGAGCGCCAGGGATATGCTGCACCGAGGCCGCCTAGTAAAGCGTGGACAGGTCAATTCGAATTCGGTAGCAGTCATGGTAATGCGCCGGCGGGTCCTGGAATTCGTCCTCCCTCGTCTCGATACTAGTAACAGCACCTGGCAGAGATCGAGGCCCGAGAGATGCAGTATCGGGCACTCGACAGTGCGCGGAGAGAATTTCGGCAGTCGGGAGGAAGTCGAATTATTTCTACCGAAGACCGGAACCGAGAGACGCGGAACCTCGAGATGCGGAACCTCGATAATGCCCAGAGGGAGTGCCGGCAGTTACATAGACGCCAAGAGACCGGAGGCCCTTATACAGATCCAGATTCGTCGCGACAGTTCTATCGCGCGTTGGAGACGGAGGGTGAATTCGAGGTAGTGGGAGATAGTAAGCAGTCGCGGATCCGACCTCCAGAGGACCCGGAGAATCATAGGCGGCGGGATGCTATATATCGCGACACGCATTCGGACAGGATCAAAGAAAGCAATCGAGCATATAAGGCTAAGCCGGAGAACAGAGCGCGCGCCACGGAACTAGAGAGGAGAAGACGTAAGAAAACCAGGCCTAAAAAGCGGGACGAGGATCTCGACAAAGGGAGGCATGGCTTGCTACCGCCACCGCCGCCATCCCCACCCGCTGTCTAGCAGCGTCTCGTATTACTAGCAGGCCAAACATTAGTGCTTAGGGGTGCGAGGGACTTACTTCCTTAAGACGATGCCTATGTCTAAGACGCCTCGGGCACCTAATCGGCCTCTTCGAGTAGTGTCGAGTGCCGTACCAGGTTAGGCTGAAGCCGAGGGGCGGTGCTGCCACCATGCTGGCTGTTCCCAGTCTTACCGTTGGCTCGCCGCTGCGTCTAGCGCAACTACATACGCTATAGTCATGTAGCTAGTGTACTTTCAGTCACATCGACGTGCGTCTATTCAAGAGTCTCCGGCTTCGGCTGGTGCGCCCTAGAGTCCACAGGCGGATTCGCCGATTGTCGCATGTGAGTAAGAACATCTTTACTGTCGCCCATAGTGTGGTTCCGTGTACCGTAACGCGCGCCCCTCGTGGGTTGGCTATGGGTAGAGTCTGCGAGCCTTTGGAGCTGGTGCTTTACTAGGTGTGCCGACGTGTGCACCCTACTCAATAGATGGCAGGCCACGGAGCAGTGAACATATCGTTCCTGTGATGCTCGAGTGACTATCTCACGTCAAGTCTTCTCTGTGTATAAGTTCCTCCGTGCTCGACGTACCAGCTTTGTGTTACCCCCAACACCAACCAAACATCTTCCACAACCGCGGCGCACTTCCCTAGAGTTCCTACCCTTCCGCAACAGGTCAGCCAACAAGTTCCCATTATTCCCATAAACCACTGTCAACACGATTCGTACTCACCAAGGCCGCGTACAGCCTGCTCCTTGATCTAGCAGTTCCAACTCGGATCTACTGATCAGCGGAGATGCCAAGCAAGCGGACACTAGAGCGCATGGCTGCGAACAGCGCGAGACCGACGAGGCTGCTACGCGCTGCTGCTCCCGCGCTACCTGCTGTCGCTTTCGGACCACCTCCTATTGGCGCCACGGTACGTCCCCCATCCAGAAGCTCTCATCGTCCCGAAGCGCGGCCTCCAAGTAGATCTGCATCCGTGCGATCACCAGCAGGTCAGGGCCCACCAGCTCGGTCGACAAGTATACGTCGTTCCTCCTCCGGGTCGCGGTCGAGCATGGCAGGTTCAGGATCGCTCACTCCGCCGACCAGGACACAGCAGCGGCTGGATGCCATCGGCACGAGGCCGATAAGAACACTGGCGACAGCTCCACCGCGTGAGACTCCACAAGCCCAGGGCTCACCAGGGGCAGGCCGAACAGTGCGCCAATCTACTGAACGCTATGGGGTGGAGTCTCGACCGCCGGTCACCACGCTAGGCCGTCCGTCCACCAGAGCTGCGACTCCTACCAGCTTCCGTCCTGGCGAGAGGGGCCTTGACGGTGGCGGTGCAAACATGCCGGGCCTGTCGATACGTCCGCCACATCGACCTGCTACCCAATTCGGAAAGCACGAAGCCCCGGCTGGTGGTGGAAGCGGAGCTGGATCCGGAGCGGACGCTTCGGGGCCCCAGCGATCACGATACAATGCGGCAGCTCTTCCGGGCGCTTCCAATTATGCCGGTCCCATGGAAGTGAGTCCATCGCCGCCGCCTCAACGCCAAGGATTCGCTCCAGTCCCGTATGGTACCTGGAATGGACTTCAGTATGAAGATGTTTGGATGGGAGGCCCATCTCCACGACATCAAAGCGAACGCGATTCCCCAGTCGCGTATGAACGGTACGATTGGAGGACTGACCCAGACAATTTCGAGTTTGATCTCGGGTCCATAGAGAGCCCGCCCCAAATGTTCCCGAACCCGGAGCCCTCTCCTTTGCCGTACGACCAGGAACAGGCCGCTGTGACAGATCCGAGTGCCCGAAACTTAGCGTGGCTCGCACCGGCACCAGCACCTCAGAGTCGTGAGGCTCCCGAGACGTCCAGCGCGGGCCCGATGACCGCGCGGCCGCAGCTGCTGAGTGCTCACGGGAGAGGCGCGGGGGCTACCAATACGTGGAATCAAGCACATCGTGCAGACCCGGAGTACAGAGCTAGAGAGTATGCGGATAGTGCCGAGAGGAGAAGAATCGCTCGACGAAATCGCTCGCCAGCAACAGCCGAGCGCGAGCGGAAGCGTGATCGGGCACGAAAATACTCCAAGAGACATGGGACAGGAAATGAGGGAGCGCCAGACAATTAGCCAAGGTGAGCATTAGTAGCAGGACAAAGCCTAGGGGCTCGCATTGACGGCAAGTGCGCCACGAACGTGCTCCACTGTTCGTTTGTTGCAGAGCTACTCGTCATTGGTGGGTTTCTCGATCCAGCATAAAGTGAAGTCGTGGTAGACTCCAGGTTGCTGCAATCATCGAGAAACTCCAAGTCATCGCTACTCAGCCGCACGATCTTGTCGCAGCACCACGAGTAGTCTCAATTTCCACGCCAGTCACCAGTGAACTATCGCGGGCACGACGAGAGGCCCAGCCCGCGGGACGGCGAGAGCGACAAGGCACCGCCTCGCAGTCCCCGGAGACTGTAGCGCGGTACTGTGCGTCGAGCCGAGCGGGTCAAGCGTGATCAAACTTGCCGTAGAGGTCAGGGAGGTGGCAAATAGTGCTGGCCAGACTGCCGTTGACTTGTGAGGCGCTAGAGCGCGCCATACCAATTGCCAGTGGGTGGATGAAGTCGAAGCGTGGTCTGAACCGCCAGTCCTCGCTGGTCTTCGCAGACTGCGTGTTCCCAAGACAAAAGGTGGCGCTGTCAGTGCACCATAGAGCTGATGTGATGTCGGGCGCGTCGGTATGCGTGTTTGAGTGAATGGAACATGGCTGTGACGATGGCGATCACCCTGCGGAGCTTCAGTGACTGTCCAGTCCCGCTTCTTCCGTATAAGGCGGTTGGTGGGACAAGGTACCAAGTCTGACATCCCCATTACTCAACAAGCATATCCAACACTACCCGCAAGACCATCCAGTGTACCCCAAGAAGGCCGTCAGAGCTTTACGTAGACCACGAGAATCTTCCGTCGCTAGTATTTGGTGTGGACAGTACCAGGCCAACACAGATGTCGAACCGGAGAACCAGAGGGGGGGCCGGCGGGAGCAGCATAGGATATGGCTCTGGTGGCCAGAGCAGAAGGGCCGCATCACCTGCCACCGCTCCAGCACGGCCGCCGTCCAGGAGCTCGCAACGGCCCGCATCGCGTCCGCCAACGAGAAACTCGCCAAGTCCTGCACCACGCCCTCCGTCCAGGAGCTCGCAACGGCCCGCATCGCGTCCGCCAGCGAGGAACTCGCCAAGCCCGGCACCACGCTCTCCGTCCAGAAGTTCGCCGAGCCCTGCGCCACGTCCGCCGGTCAGAAGTTTGCCAAGTCCCGCACGACATGCTCCGACCGGGAGCGCAGCACCCGTTGCGACACGCCCGGCAAGTAGATCGTGCTCTCGAGGATCACCAGCTGCAGGTCGTGCGCCCCATACCCCAAGTGGCATGAGTGATGTGTTTGACTTTGATTCCTTTCCGGCGCAAGAGCCGCCTCAGCGACCGGCCTCACGCCAAGGCTCAGTTGAGCGGTCTGGGGTTCGGCCGCCGTCCACAACGCGAGGCCCGCTCCAGCGACCATCCTCACGCCCGGGCTCAATCGAACGACCTGCATCTCGGCCGCCATCCACGACACGAGGTCGACACTTCATCAGAGCAATGACCCCGAGCGCAATGGCCCGCGAGACTGACCCAGGGCGGCAGTCCACCGGTGTAATGGTCCCCAGCGGTATGGGTCCCGGGGATGGCCAGCAACAGCAACGCTCGAGCGGTCGGCCCAATGCAGGCTCGGCAGGGACGCCGGGCACCCAGCACCAATCGAGTGGCAAGGGAGAAGGAAAAGCTCGTGCACATGATCCACAGTCGGCAATGCCAAGGGCGCCAGTCCGGGCGGCAAGCAGATCTCCCTCTCAGGCTGGGGACTGGGAGCAGGTGCCGGTCGAGTATCATGATCCCCGGGGAATAGGCCCATCAGGTGCCTTGGGAGCAGGTCCCTCACGACCCCGAGGCTCGCATCTCAGTGGGCCTTCTCCCCGAGGGGCTTCCAGCTTTGAGTACGGCCCTGCTCGTGGTCGGGTGAGAGGCCCGTCCCCCGCGCCTCGACGTCAGGAGCCGTCTCCTTCGCGACATAATCCACGCTGCGATCCGGCGAACTATGATTTCGGGTCAATCCAGCTTCCTAGCTCGGGCACGTGGCCGGAAGGGCCACACAACACGGAAGAGCGGGCGACCACTCGCGAGCAGATGCACCGCGTAAAAGTCCCTGTCAAGATCATTGCTGCAACTAAGCCGCGAAATAACCCAGTCCAGAGTGAAGCATACCAGGTGAAGCAGGCCCCGCAGACAGAAACCAAGGGTGAGCAGAAGCGGCAGGAGTCGGCACGGCAGACACGACTGGAGATCGAGCACTTAGAGGCGGTCAAGATGGCGCAGGTGCAACGCCCGGATGCAACGCCGGAAGAGCAAAGCAGGAGGGCCGGAAACGAACGTCATCGCGCAAGTGACCGAGCGAGGTACGCGGCCTGCTCGCCGGCAATGATAGAACGCCAGAGAGCAGCGCGGCAGGAGAACCGATCGCGGGAGCAAGAGACTGCACGGACGCGGCGCTCGGACCCGGTCACCGCAGCGCTCGAACGAGCGCGTAAACGAGAGTGGTTGCAGAAACACCGCAAGCAGGGACCGCCGCCTCCACCACCGCCACCGCCACCCGCAGTCTAGCAAGAGGCGGAAGCTCCGCAATGCAAGCGGCCATGTCTTGCCTCGGGGTGCCCTCACAGATGATATCTTTGCAGACCAGCTCTGTCCGCAACGGGGAGTGCCGAAGCTCGCATGGTCGACGCTCAACTCATGCTACTGGCCGCCGGGTGGCATCCATGCCAGATCTGTCTATGCTCATTGAGCCGTGGGCCGGGGGTCCGTAGTCTGTATACCAGAATGCCGTCCAGTATCCTGCCGGGCGCCATCTATGAGCGCGGGCTCGTGAGGCTGACAGTATCCTGGGTTACCCAGAAAGTTCGACGCCCATGGCCTCGTTGTCTCCCCGCCATGCCGCGGTGGGCATGTCACCACGTGTCGTTGGAATTGGAGTCCCTGCGGGCGGGGGATGGCTCGGACCGGCACCTGCGCAAGCGTCATCGGCCTTCGTGTTTTATCGCCGCCATATTGACCCAGTCATCGAAGCCTCACTCCTCCGACACTATCCTCCCCCTCACCCTCGCGCTCCATCCAACCGATTCCACCCAACATGGAAGGCCTCAAAGCCGCCTTTGCCCGCGCCAAGCGCGAGTCCCGCGCCGCCCTCGTGACCTACACCACCGCCGGCTACCCCACCATCGACGGAACCTCTGATGTCCTCCTCGCCATGGAGGCCGGTGGCGCGGACGTCATAGAGCTGGGCTCGCCCTTCACCGACCCCATCGCCGACGGCCCGACGATCCAGACCGCCAACACAATCGCACTCAAGAACGGCACCACCACCACATCATGTCTGGATATCGTGCGGCGGGCGCGGAGTCAGGGTCTCAAGGCGCCGGTGCTGCTGATGGGCTACTACAACCCGCTGCTCGCATACGGCGAGGAGCGGATATTACAGGATGCCAAGGCGGCGGGTGTGAATGGGTTCATCATGGTGGATCTCCCGCCAGAAGAGGCGGTGAGGTTTAGGCATCACTGCACGACATACGGGCTGTCGTATGTCCCGCTCATTGCGCCTGCCACCTCCGAGAAGCGAATGAAGCTGCTGTGTGGCATCGCGGACAGCTTCATCTACGTCGTGAGTAGGATGGGTGTCACGGGCGCGACCGGCGTGCTGAGCTCGGGGTTGCCCGATCTGCTCGACAGAGTACACAAGTACTCCGGCGGGATCCCGGCGGCTGTCGGCTTCGGCGTCAGCACACGGGAACATTTCGTGGAGGTCGGAAAGGTGGCAGAGGGGGTGGTGATTGGCAGTCAGATCATCAACACGCTCAAGAAGGCCCCAGAAGGCGAGGGTGCGAAGGCCGTAGAGGAGTACTGCTATAGCATCACGCAACGCCGGAATACTCGCGTGTCGCTAACGAACGGTGGCTCGAATGGCGTATCGAATGGCGGCTCGAACGGCATCTCGCAAGGCATCAGCACGGACGCGAACCGCAATGGCGACGGCAGCGGCTGGATATCGCACGAGAGTGGCGAGGCGCCAAAGGACATCTCCACCGCGGACCCGACCAAGCAGCCTGCGAGCGAAAGCGATCCCTTGAACGGCACTGTGCACATCGACGCCGTCTCCCACGGCACCGAAGGACCAGGCCTCGTAGACCAACTCGAAGCACTTAATACATCAGACCCAGACGAGAAGGATCCAGAGCTCATGCCAAGCCGATTCGGCGAGTTCGGCGGGCAATATGTCCCGGAGTCTCTAATGGACTGCCTCTCGGAGCTCGAAAGGGGCTTCAACGATGCATGCAACGATCCCAAGTTCTGGGAAGAGTTCCGGAGTTTCTACCCCTATATGTCCCGCCCCTCCAGCCTCCACCGCGCCGACCGCCTGACCGAACACGTCCGCAAGCACGCTGAGAAAGGCAAGGGTGCGAGCATCTACCTGAAGCGCGAAGACCTCGACCATACCGGCTCGCACAAGATCAACAACGCCATGGGCCAGGTCCTGCTCGCGCGGCGACTAGGCAAGACGGAGATTATCGCCGAGACGGGCGCAGGCCAACACGGCGTGGCCTCCGCGACAGTGTGTGCGAGATTTGGGATGAAGTGTACAGTGTACATGGGCTCGGAAGATGTACGGAGGCAAGCGCTCAATGTCTTCCGCATGAAGCTTCTCGGCGCGACAGTCGTAGCTGTCGAAGCTGGGAGCTGCACGCTGAGGGACGCTGTGAACGAAGCGATGAGGAAGTGGGTCGAGAAGCTGGACACAACGCACTACATCATCGGCTCTGCGATCGGGCCACATCCATTCCCGACCATCGTGCGGACATTTCAGTCCGTCATCGGCAACGAGACGAAGGAGCAAATGCAAGAGCTCACTGGCCGACTACCCGACGCCGTCGTAGCGTGCGTGGGCGGCGGCAGCAACGCAGCGGGCATGTTTGCGCCCTTTGCCAAAGACGCCTCGGTCAAGCTCCTAGGCGTTGAGGCAGGTGGCGACGGCGTGGATACCGCGCGGCACAGCGCGACGCTCACTGGTGGCAAGCCTGGCGTGCTGCATGGCGTCCGGACATACATTCTTCAAAACGCCGAGGGCCAGATCACCGACACGCACTCCGTCTCCGCTGGACTCGACTACCCCGGTGTCGGTCCTGAGCTGAGCGGATGGAAAGACACCCAACGTGCCAAGTTCGTCGCCGCAACGGACGCGGAGGCATTCATTGGCTTCCGCATCTTGAGTGAGTTGGAGGGGATTATCCCTGCGCTGGAGACCAGCCACGCCATCTTCGGCGCCGTGGAGTTGGCCAAGACGATGAGCGAGGACGAGAATATCGTCATCTGCTTGTCTGGGCGGGGAGACAAGGATGTGCAGAGTGTGGCCGAGGAGCTGCCGACTATTGGGCCGAAGATTGGGTGGGATCTGCGGTTCTAAGCGCGTGATCTTGGGTGGAGATGTATGGTGTTGGTCACGAGGTCTACTGGGAAGGAGGATGTGTATGGCCTGATTTGGCAGATGCCATTGTCGTTAGGATGAGATACCACATAGCTCGGGCTTGCTCAAAGCCCAGCATGCAGAATCAAGGCTGCTCGTGGTCTGGACTATCATTCAGAGCATATTCATGTTTTGCCCGTCGCGCAGCAGTGGTACGATGCCATCGACAATGCCCTCCGTGCATGTCTTCGTGGTTCAGATGTCATCAACTTTTCATCGTGCCCGTTACCGCTGGAAACCCGAAGATCCGCCGAGAGGGTTTGACCACCTCGCCATCCATCGTACTCCACTCGTCCACAATTCTCCTGCCATGATTGTCATAATACCAAAGTGTACTGTTGCTAGCCTCGCGCGCGACGGAGACCATCTCTCATCACGTAGACCATTCGCGGTCTTCCCAGACATACCGCCCATTCCTTCAGGCTGAAGGAGCCTTGGCTGTCCAACTGTCAGCCTCGAGTACAAAGGGTATAATTTTCGTTCACTGAAAGCACATTCAGTCTCACGTAGCGTGCCCTGACTACTGGACAGTCCAGCTACTCCGCCGGGCGATGAAGACGGTCTGCATCGTGGGCGCAGGCCCTGCCGGCCTAGTCGCCGCGAGAACGTGCTTGCGGACTGGGCATTTCATCGTCACCATCTACGAGAAGCAGAACCGTATAGGCGGCATCTGGGCACTCGACGAGACTACGAAGGACGGGTATCTGGACCCAAAGACGCCCACGAATCTGTCGCGGTTCACAGTCGGCTTCAGCGACCTGGACTGGAGGGATGTTGATCTGCGGAGTAATCAGAGCAATGGTACCGCAACCCATGGCGAGAGGTCAGAACATGTGCCGAACTTCCCGAAGGCATGGCAGGTCAATCGGTATCTTGAGGAGTACCGCGCGCGGTACATACCGGATGGTGTGATTACATTGAGCACCAAAGTCACTGGAGCGTGCAGGTGTGAAGATGGCGGTCGGTGGAAAGTGGAGACTGAGCATTCGGACGGCGGATCTAGCATAGGACTCTTCGACTACGTGATCGTGGCTTCCGGGTTCTTCGCCACACCGCGCTGGCCCAAGCGAGAGGACCAAGGCGAAGTCAGTGACATGGCCGCACCAGTCCGGACGCTCCATAGCTCGCAGTTCCGTACCCTGGAGGACTCAATCTCGGGCGTCGCAGATTCGCGCGGCCAAACGGTCCTTGTAGTCGGCGCAGGCAACTCTGCCGGCGAGACCGCGGCTGCAGTGGCCATGCAGCTCTCTGATGCTGCTTGGTCGCCAGACACCTCGCGTCAGAAGAGGTACAAGAACTACGATGTAGTGCATGTTACTCCACGGCCTATTCAAAGCCTGCCACCATACCTCGAATATGAGAAGGGCTCGAAGACCTACGTTCCGATTGACTTCAAACTATGTCAGTCCCGCAATTCTGACAGTTCTTGAGAGGCAAATGAGATCTACGCTGACATTTGTCATACGTAGACGACTTTTCCAGGCGCCCTGCCGGACTAGAAAGCTACGCAGGCCAGGTATCCCCGGCAGTTCGAGACGCCACGCACAATGCTCTGCAGGACATGATCGGCGGCGATCAATCCGATCTTGGCAGCGAAGCCTTGATCTGTCCGCCGAAGAGCAGTGACAGAGGCACTGTCAATGCCGCTCTGAGCGAGAGCTACGCAGAGTTCGTACGCAGTGGTCTGATTGATGTCAAAGCCGGTCGAGTCACGGGCATCGAACACCTTGCTGATGGAACAGCGACGGCGACAGTCTCTCACGGCGATGAGCGGACCATCGTGAACAACATTGGTGCCGTGATCTACGCCATCGGCTATACGCCTTCGACCGCACTCGACTTCCTTGCTAATGATGTCAAGCAAGCGTTGCAGTACGATCCGTGTAGCACTCGCCTGCCCTTGATACTCGAGCAGTGGCAGACCATGAATGGCGAAGTACCAAACGCAGCGTTCATTGGCTTCTACGAGGGACCATACTGGCCAATGATGGAGATGCAAGCGCGGCTGACAGCCCAGCGCTGGGTGGAGACCGTTCCCACTGCGGCTCAGCGGCCGTACGAAGACAGGGCCACGTTAGTGCAGCTGCGCAAAGACATGCAAGGAAAGGCTCTGGGTGTGCCGCAGTACTGGTTCGGAGACTATCTTGGCTACATGGAGGACATCGCCGGCCATCTCAATTTAGACCACGAATACGCGCTCTTCGGCATCGGAGAAGGGTGTCCTTCGCCGGCCCGATACCTGTCCACTGGGACAGACCGGTCGCAGGCAAAGTCCACGATGAGCAATCTACACACTGTCTGGCAAGACTGCGTTCACAGCGGTCGATTCGTTGCGCGCGCGGTCCTGCGAGCCATGCATGGCCATTGGAACATCAGCCGACGAATCGTCAGCAAAGACCCGGCGTTCTCGGGCACTCTGGAAGGACAAGCAAGCCTCCACCCGAGATTCCCGACCAAGGACAGAAGTAAGAAGCACTTTGATCTCGAACACCTGTACATTGAGTCCGGCACTTTCACATCCGCAAGCGGGATGAAGATGCTCGCGCGCAGACGCTACGTCTACCGCTATTGCGAAGCCGACGACCGGCTGAGCGTATGGTTTGTCAAGCCAGACAATGATCTCGAGGTCGACTATTTGTTTCATGACCTCAGCTTTGTGCCTCCGGCGGAAGCACGCAAGGCGGGCGCGTGCATCGCGAAGGCTGATCATCTTTGCGTTGATGACATGTACTGGACGCAGTATACTCTGCCGATGGAGGCTATCGCATTGCGGAAGTTCGAAGTCAGGCATACCGTCAAGGGCCCGCAGAAGGACTATGTTGCTACTACGCAGTACACTCGGCCGCCGAAGCGCAGAGCATCGCCCTGAGCGCGATGGAGACTATTACCACTCGCCGAAGTTGATGTCCGAGAATGGGAACGAATCCAGTTGGGTCCACAGGTCAAAGTCAAGCGGGAAGTCGATTTCAGGTGCTACGGGTGCCAGACCGGTATCGATCAATGGTGGGATCTCTTCTCTGCCTGCTACTTGGCTCTCGGTTTCCTGCAAAGCATCCCTTGGCAATTGTGCTCCATCCAATTCCGGGACTTGCTGGGTACGTTCGACATGCTTCCGTGCACCAAGTCTTGCCGACGAGCGCTGTAGCTCTTGATGCAGCTCCTCCAGAACGAGATGGTACCGCAAGCTAGGTGCGTTGGTCTCCACTGCCTCCGCGAATCGCTTCTGGACCGCTTCAGCTTTCTGCAGCAAGTTGCCATCGTCCATCGTGACAGTCAGCCCCGAATGCCGGCCGCGCTTCCGCTGTATAAGCCAGACATACGCGATGGAGACGGCGTTGAAGGAGACGTATTGCGTGAACCAAAAGGCTGTGAATGCCGTGCTCTCACTACCGGACTCAGTGAGCATGTTCAGGATTGTGTTGCTGGCGACTAAGCATGCGTCGATGAGGCGAGTGCGCTGCGGCAGCGTAGACCGTCTTTCGACCAGCAGTAACGGCCGAGTTACCAGCATTGTTGCGTGCTCATGGGCTAGCCGAAGCACCATAGTCTGCCGCCGGAAGATCGGGATCAGGCTTGACGGGTGTACAGCTCCCGACAGAATGACCGGCAGCGACCTTTTCCAGTCCGCGAGTTCTTTCAGAATGCTGTCTGCTTCGTCGATCCTCTGCTGGTCCGACTGCTGTTGCATTGAGCTTTGATTCTGCGCCGCTCTCTTGGCAATGCGCGCCAGCTTCGCATGTAAGACCGAAGCCACGATCACCTTGTCGGCCTTGATATCTCTGTCGACAGCAGGGTCGTGTAAGACATCGCTGGACAACTCTTCATCGTCCAAAAGTCGCGGATAGCGCTGGTTGACATCCTTATCGTTGATCAGAGATGGACGGCCGAGCATCACCGACATGTAAGAATCCAGCGTTGTCAACGCCCAGAACGACCGCCTCCGACATTCCTCGGCGATGCTCTCATTTTCTCGGCAAGCTCGCGAACGGTGCAGACCTAATGCAAAAGCCAGTTGAACAGTCGTGCCGAGGTTGTACCATGCTTCATTCGGGCGCCCTGTGTGCAACAAAAACAGACAGGCGGCAATACGGGCTTGCACAGACTCCAATCTCGGAACAGCGGTCTCTCGGGACATTGCCAGAATCGCTTGGTCATAGTAGCTCTCGGCCAGCTCTTCTTTGGACTTCAAGGATTTTGGGACATCAAAGAGCTGCGCAGTGGAGAACACCATCCAGACTACAGCCTCCTGGGCCGGCTTGATGCTGTTCGTGCTCTGGGCGGCGCTCGAGTTCCTCAACCGGTGCATCTGTGCTAGCCACTCCGAAACGATCGGTCTGTAAAGAAATCGGTACGTCGGCATGATCCAATCGAAATACAGCGCCATCAGTACATCTCCACCGATAGCCTCCGGCCATATCACGCAGCTGTCGGGTGGGTCTCTGCGCGGAGAGGAGACGCGGCGGTCACCGGACCTGAAGATCGTTGCGTCCTGCTTGGCCTGGGCGTCCAGGAAGGCCGAGTCAATGCCCTCTCGATGGCCAAAGCGCTCCCAGGCCCTCCGCAGGAATGCATACGCCGAGCTGGAGTCAGTGTACCCTCCCACATCATCTCCATCGCCAACCTCGGACGCTACTTGCGGCTCTGTAGCAGCACCTCGCTCAGCTTGGAAGACACCTGCTCCCTCTGACAAAAGGCTTCGCCCGCCCGCCGCATTCGTCGACGCGGCAGGCTCGACCAGCTTGCCTCTGGTGTACGGCGCATCGTACACACACTCGGCGCTGTTGGCGACGCATACCGTGCATGGCAGCTTGCCGTTGCAGCGACGTTTGCGTGCTTTGCAGCGATCGCAGGCCCGCGTCACCTTTCTTCGCTTGGCTGCTTGTTGATGGGCAGGACTGTGACTTCCAAGTACAGACAGAGGAGATGGTTGTGTGGGCGCTGACATCTCCGGCATGCATGCTCGGCAGTTGGTATAGTCCTCAGATGGGCGAGTGCTGGTGGCGGGAAGGTAGTGGAGGATATGCTGACGGAGATGGGCGAAGTCAAGCGGAAAAATGGAAAAGCGGCCCGCGCCGCGCCGGTATATCCGCCGATCTATATCTGAGTGGACGCCGCAACACCTTTGCTGAACCACGACATCTATCCCACACGTCTGCCCATAGATCATCTACCTCATCTCCTGCTGTCCGTCCGTCCCCTCTACCTTCTCCTTCTTCTCAAACACAGTCGCCATGGCATCCTCCAGTATCCGCATGCCGTCGTCAATCTCCTTCTCGGAAATGATCAACGGCGGGACGAACCTCAGCGTGTTGGTCCCGCAGGTGATGATCAGCAAGCCACGCTCTCTCGCCGCGGTGACGATGGGCGTTGGATCTGCACTCAGCTGCATCCCCAGGATCAGCCCACGGCCGCGCACCTCCTTCACGACAGAGGGGAAGCGCTGCTGGATGCGGTCCATGTTCTTGCGGAATCGCGCCTCTTTGCTTATAACGCCTTGCTGCAGATTCGGGTCGGATAGACGGCCGACGATGTAATGCGCGATCCTGCATCCCAGTGGGTTGCCGCCGAATGTCGTGCCATGGTCGCCTGTGACGACCTTACTGCTGACATCGTCTGTGACTAGCGTCGCGCCAATGGGGAATCCGTTGCCTAGCGCTTTGGCGGTCGTCAGGATGTCCGGATGTGCTTCAGATGGTAGGTCGCAGTGCGCCCAGAGCTTGCCGGTGCGGGAGAGGCCGCACTGTATCTCATCGTAGACCAGGACTGCGCCGACTTCTGTGCAGCGCTTGCGCAGCGCAAGGAGGAACTCGGGCGTTGCGACATTGACGCCGCCTTCACCTTGGATGGGCTCGACGATCACGCCGCAAGTTGCATCTGTCACCAATTCATTGATGCTGTCGACACTATTGTAGGTGCCATACCGGAAACCCGGGAGCATCGGGGAGAAAGGCTTTTGGTACTTCGGGTTGGGAGTGGCGGATAGACTGCCCATCGTTCGGCCGTGGAAGGAGTTGTGAAAGCTGACCAGCTCGTACTTGCTGCCATCCGGTTGCACACTACGGCCGTACTTCCGCGCGAACTTGATCGCGGCCTCATTGGCTTCGCTGCCAGAATTGCAGATAAACACCTTCCCAGCCGCGAAACCGCTCGATTCTCGGGTCTTCTCAACGAGAAGCTGGCTGAGTGCACCGGTCCAGGGGTTGTGGTAAAGATTACTGCTGTGCACGAGCGTCTGTGATTGCTGATACATGATCTTGCTCATCTCCGGGTCGCAATGGCCTAGCGCGTTGACTGCTATGCCGGCGGTGAAGTCGAGGTACTGCCTGTTCTCGACATCCCATAAGTAGCATCCTTCTCCTTGCTGAAACATAGGCGGTGGGCGGACGTATGTGGGTACCATGTATGGCGATTGTGATTGGACCAGTCGGGCGGTCGAGGAGTCGGAGGGAGGATCGGCATTGGGTAGGCGGGCCTCGTTCTCGATCGCTTGTTGGAATTCCGCGGGCAGATTTGAGGTGGCTGTTGCTGTAGAAGCGTATCGTTGTTTGACAGCTGGTGAGATGACTCGCCGCTGCGATCGCACTGCGGGGCCCAGACGCTGGCTGCAGATCCGGAGTGACATGGTTGCGTGTAGAAGCCGGAGCCGGAGGTGAGAAGGGAGTGGAGGGTGCAGCAATGGTCACCTTCTATCCGAGTCACACATACATGTATCTGCCGCAGAGAAAAGAGACCTTGCCCGATCGACGTCGCCGGCCTCCAGATGCAGGGTGATCCGGGGTACATGCTCCGAAGTCGGTCCGCCGTGTGCACATGAGTCATGCTTGCAGAATCCCATGTCGTCTCACAACCACACCTCATGTGCATTCTTCGTCTTGGGGGCACCGACGCCTGATTTGGATGGCAAGGATTGCAAACTATCAACGTCGGGCGGAGAGACGGTCGTGGCACGGCTAAAGTGTCGGCCATCCCGTCCTCCTGTCTTCATCGTGCTGATGAGGTATCGGCGACACACTCCGGGCAGTCTAGGCCAAGTTGGCCCTGCGTGCATTCTCGCTCCATTCAAATTGTGGATCAAATGCTTCGGCCCTTCACTGGCTTGATGAGCGCCTCTATCCTGGGTGTTACCTCTGCGGTCCAGGGGCCTCCGAAATGCCCGGACTGATGTACGAAGCTCGAAGGCGATCACACAATGCGCTGGTGCAGTCACGCTTTCGAGTCTAGGTGTGCGATGGTACTGCGAGCTCTTGGAGTTGTGCGGGCCTCATTGCCCTAGAGGCCGGTCCATCACGACATGGCAGCCGGCACTGTTGCGGTCGACATGGCGTCGACTCCACACGTTGCGAAGCAGCGGTGAGGTTGAGAATGTAGACGAATGTAGTGGGCAAGTATCAGCGCCCTGCTGAATTGGTACACTCCATACGGCAGTGACTGTCCCATGCTTTGATCGCGAGTCTCAGGAGCTCAGAATATTGCCTGGCTGGACTGACAGTCGCATAGCAGCATCATGACTCTGCAGGCCTCGATCGACTTCGACACATAGGCCACCTGAAATGGATACGAGCAGCACTCAAAGCGGGCAGCAGGACTTACAATCCAACGAGACAGTATACAACGATCACGACCATGAAGAACTCGGAGAACCCCCGAAGAGGTATCGGAGCTACCCTCCTGGTCCACACCGGCGGGATGGCCACTCGTATCCTGTTCACATCGCGGGCCCGGTGGAGGACTTTCTGATCAGCAGCAACATCTTGAGCGAGGACGACATCTCGACCATCTGCACATTCGAGGGCCCGGAGGACAACGGGGATTTGATCTCGTATGCGCAGGAGAATTCCGACACATCAGATGCACCGTTAAACAACTCGGAAGGCGAAGCACATGTCTTCGAAGCGCCCGATGTCGAGGCTCGTGCAGTACCTATAACTCAGCCCGTGATTGAGGACCGCAGCAGTGCTTCACCATCGCCGTACGAGGCTATCCAAAATATCTGCAGTGAAGATGTCCCAAGCGACGAGCTACTGTACCTGGACTACGTCAGGCAGGCTGCGAAAGGAGACCCATCTATGCCAATGCTTCCGTCACGCCCTCAGCATACCCGAAAGGACATCCCGGAGCAAGCACGACACTCGCCCAATTCTACGAGCCCAGATCTCGAAATCCAGCCTGAGGAAGAGCGCGGCGTTCACGAGTGGCTACAAGATCTACCGACCCAATGTCCGCCAGAGGGATCCCACCACAAGCCGGGAACGAATATCGGCACGCACCGCGCGCCGTTCATGGATCCGGTGGACAGGCCTTACGCAGCAGCCCAGGCGCCGGTAGAGCCATGGCCACAGCAGCAAGGTTTTGGCCCGGCTAGTCAAGCACGCACCTGGGGCGAAGCACAAGAGCACTACGAGCCACAGACTCACGATGATGATCACTATCCGCAGGGCGGGCAAGATTCCTACTCAGCGGCCAGCCTGGAGCAGCTGGTGTCGAATTGGTCGGTCAGCGGCTGCAGGGCAAAGCACCACAACGAAAGCATGACGGGGGCGAAGACTGTTGGTGCCGCTATGAGATGCGAACGTGCAAGCATCATGGACACCCTGCTGAGCCACACATCTGTCGCAAGCATCACCGCTCGCATCGGCGTGGCAAAGCATGGGAAGGTGGTCGAGGAGAGCAGCTCTCGCCGTTCGCTCGTATCAAGAACGCTTTCAGGCGTGGATGAGTGTGCAGTCGGAGTGAGTACGGACAATTCACATCAATGTCCAGTACATTGCTACTTGCTCCACGTGGCACGCAGCTCACGAAACCTGCGACATACTTGATAGACCATGTACTCCTCCACTGCAGCACATTCTGCTGATGGCCAGCAAGTCGAAGCCTCAAGTCTGCTTTAGTAAGCCTCCGCCAGCGTGTCCGTTGCAGCATTGACTGATTGGGTGCTCGGATGACAGACTTCTTGCTGTTCACTGTGGTGTACGCCACGCTCTACAATGGTGACTGGTCGAAGAGAGTCCCCATTGACTGCGCGCTGGGCGGATCGTGGTAAGTACATAAGTCCCATTTGCGCAGAGCATTGTTACCAGCACCCAAAGCAAACCGAACAACCTACGAACTCGACAGTCGAACCACCACTTCTTGAGCCCAGATTACCCTACCCAGACACTTGACATCGCCAACGAGGGAAAGCCCCATCATGAACAAAGGTAAAGGCAGAGCAAGCGGGAGTCCGTTTGGAGATGGCCGTCAACCGGGACAATCGTCCAGTGGTCGTGAGCGTTCAGCGTCCAGGGGCAGACCGCCGCCAGTTACGCCTCCATCAGCAGGCAGACGGGAGCCCACGCCCGCAGGCCGCACACCTGCCATCGATATACCGCTTGGGCGGCAGCCTCGCGCGGAGAGCCTGTCCGGATCATCCGGACAAGGGACTGTGCTGGATCGGAGAGCGTTGCGAACACCACCCAGACGTACCTCATCGGTCTCGAGCCAGACACAGAGGACAAGCACCCCCGGGACTCCGGGGACGAGACACATTGCTGGCGTGGGAGATGTCCGATTGGGACCTGGGGCCACCCCTCCAACACCAAGCACGACCGGCCAGCCGGGAACAAGGCATGTCGCAGGAGTCGGTACCGTGCGAAGAAAGACGGCGACTACTCGGCCGCCGGAGAGCCGCAGTGCAAACATGCGCTATGACATCCCCATCGGCCAAGCCGAGAGCTCCAGGACAGCAGAGGCTCGCGGTCGTCCCATACGACGTGACCCGCCCACGCCGGAAGCAGGCCCCTTGCAGCGCGAGCCGCGAAGCTTGTCGGGCTCGTTGACCCCGAGGGCAGACCCTGTGACTGGGATAATACGAAGGGACCCGCGCGCCGCGCCATCTGGCCAGCGTGAGATGTCAATGACACCGAGGGCTGACCCTGCAACCGGAGTGCAGAGGACTGCGCCAGTCAGGCCCAGCGAGCTCTCGCCTTATAACGATGGCGGGCCGGCATTGCAAGCGCTTTTGTCGTTCGGCCAAAGGGTTGCCAGCGCAAGACTTGCGCGTCAGGCACAGAGCGCTAGAGCCGCGGGCCCAGACCCTCCGGCAGGCACCCCACCACGCCGTAGTCCCTCTGCAAGACCTGACCCGACACCCATGCCAGAGCCGGAGTACCCGGCCGAAGTAACCCGGACGCCGTATAACACCCCATTGCAGCCGAATCCCACGCGCGCCGAAGCGAGGCCGCGGGCGACGGCGTCCAGATTGCCGGGCGTCGAGTCAGAAGCTCGAGCGCCCCGGCAGAGTGCTGCGCCCGTCGAGAACCCCGGTGCTCCGCCCCCGCACCCATCGACCACCCGCCCTACGCCCGGCGCTGCGGCGGATCGGAGCCATCGCAATCAGAGGGAGCCCCGTCCCGTCGAACACAACCAAAACGGCCCAATGCCACCGCTGCGTCCGCCCGGTGTGATCATGTTGTCGCAACGTACCCGGAGGCCGCACGGCGAGGTGGAGCGGGGAGAGACCCAGCAAATGTGGCTGCGCCGCATGGCGGTAGAGTATCCCCACGCCAATGCACGGCAGCGGCAGAGCCTCTGGGCCGCGACCGGCACCACCGCGGCCGATAGCTGGTGGTCGTTAGGGTACTACGACGCGAGGGCCACCAGTAATTTCCTTTACGGCAACGGGCCCGACGCGGACTTCGGGGGGGAGGTGGGGCTGTGACCGTCCTCTGCAAGGAGGGGCTGTCGCGGCTCAGATGCCTGGGGTGGCTACGCCTTGACCTGGCACAGGATCATACTGGGAGTTGCTGATTGGTGGTTCATCGGTAGTGGTGGCTCGTGGCAGTCCGGACGGCAGGCTGGCCAGTCGACTGTTCAGTCAGTCCAATCTATTGCAGACAGGGAAAGCTCCGATGTCGGCACAATGTCATACCTATCGACTTGGCACAAGCCATACATGTGTAGTCAGCAAAACTGGACGCACAGCATGCACATCACCTCGCTCTTGCATGTCCTCTCGTACATGTATCTGGCGGCGGTACGGACGCGAGTGCCGTCGAAGGCCCGGAATGCTGAGCTGGTCCGCGTGTTGCTTCTCGTCTCGCATACTGCCGCACCCGGCTACCACTTGATGCGTCGCCTCGGACTCTACAGCCTCGCGCATGCCCATCGGCATCAACCTCATCAAGTGAACATGAAGTCCAGCTCGCGCCGGCTGCTTCCGGAGCCCTGCAGCGGGCCCGGATAGGGACGACGCGGCTGGGCGCCAAGGTCGCCTTGTACAGTACAGCGGAGTCTCCTGTCCCCTCTTCGGCGTTAAGTACGCCTCGTCCACTCATCGTGGTGACATGGTGGACCGGCGGATGACCGTCGGAGAATAGAATCGGGCGAAGGCGCGAAGACAATAAGAATAGTGCTCGATTGCCGAGGCGGCCGCGGACCGAGACACCGGAATTCCCGGGAGACCCCGTCCCTTGGTGTGAAGTCAGTCCTCGAGCCCATATGATGGAGCTTGTCTCGAGCTTGTGGGCTACTACTGGACGAAAACTCCACGCACTCTTCGCTCGATGCTCCCCGTTCCCGTGTCGCTGCCGGGGACGGGAACGGGAACAGCACGGCTGGCTTGTTATTATCACGACCGCTCCCGCCGATGCCCGCCCCAAACATCGACGTCGGCAGGAACGAGGGGAAGTGCGGAGGCGGCGGCCCGGGCGTGACCATACCACGGACTGCACCGCGTCCTGAGCTTGCGCGCGTGATCGATCGCGTCGATCGATTGCAACTCGAGCAGCCTCAAAGGGGACTCCTGGTGACGCCACCTATACCGAGCATTCGCAGCTAAGCGTGCTAAGGTAGCTTCGGGCGCGCGATGGCGGCACATATATCTCCACCCAGACCCTGCTGTCCGGCAGTGAGCATTGAGACTCCGGACGGCCGCTCCCTTTCAAAAGACGGCGACGAGGGACCATCCCGGCGGAGCTCATCGATTTCTGCCAGCGAGATCTTACTATTCTAGAACGTCGACTCAATGGCTGCTGTCGCTACTCTGTCGGCGCAGGTGCGTCGACCACGAGTCTCGTCGGGCAACCTCTACTAACCCCGATCTCAGCCTGCGCTCATGGGCAGGCCGAAGACCCAACGCTACTCCGTCGATGCTGGCCTCCTCGCCGCCAAGCTGCAAGCTCTCCAGGTCATCGAAGCCACCAGCACTCCAGTCCCGGACCTACCCAGCAAGCGCGATCCCTCCACACGCGCCAGCTACATCCCGCGCAGCGCCGCCGCGGTCTTCGCCGCCACCACCGCGCAAGCGCATGACAAGACACCGCATGCGCAGCCTATCAAAGGCGCGAGCACAGTGGCACCAGGCCAGAGACCTCTGTTCACCGCCGACGGGAAGCCATGCCTCAATCCGAAGCAATTGCAAGCCGCGCTGAGCCTGGGCATGTCGGAGAGCGAGGCGATCGCGACGGCGGCAACTCGACGGCTGAGCGACAACGCGCGGCAGCGCAGTATCGACCAGCAATGCGCTCCACCCGAGCACCACAGCCAGCCCGAGCGCAGCCGAAGCACACGCGGCTACAGGCCCGGCGACGCCGCCAAGCGCAAGCTGGAGAGCAAGCGCCGCTCCATGCAACCTCAGCATGCACCACTTCCGCAGCCGCATCCGCAAGCCAAGCATATCGCAGTCCAGCACGGCTTCCACACCACCCTCGAACCCGAAACGGACCCCGGGAGCGGCGTCCCCACCACCCACCCCATGACCGACGAGAGCCGGCACCCGACCTTGGCACCCCGCCCTCATCTTACCGCCCACGACCGCCACAACTGGGCTCAGCAATCGCAATGCGGCGACGCGGTCCCGCACATCCACCGCCGACGCGCCTCCGCCAAGCCGATCATGGAGGTGGACCACACGCACGACAACGAGGCCCAGTACGCGCGCGACGGGTGGAAGCCCACACGGCCCCCGCCCGCGCCGCGGCAGAAGAGCGCGGGCGCGATCCCGGAGAAGTTGGTCGCGGGCGCGGTGGAGCGGATCCGGAGAGAAGGGCGGGCGAGGCGACGGCGGAGCTTTGTTGGGTTCTTCCGGCGGGGGTCATGACGATGCGTTGCGTGCGATTTGCATCAGGATACCCTGTGGCTTTTGTCGGTGGTTCAGTGAGCGTGAGTAATGCAGGTGGCGACGTGCGATAACGTCGCGTTGTCGATACTGTGGGATACCATGACTCAGACATGGATGTAATGCTTGATACCCAAAACACCTTGCTCAAAGTTCCACCACCACCACCACCACCACCACTCTAGTAACTCCACGGCCGAATGCGATACTGCTCATTCTCCTCCGGCCTCCCTTCCACCGGCACGCCCAGATCCCGCTCCTGAAACAGCGGCGTGAGATAGAACCCCAGATCGACCTCCCGCGGCTGCGCCACCAGCTGGTTCTGCGCCCACCCGTTGCCCAGCCAGGCCAGCGGGTTCGCGCGCGCGCCGTTGCGCTCGGGGTGGGGGGTGTAGTCGTAGTCCTCCCAGCGCGGGGAGCGCAGGGCCTCGATGCAGTGCAGGCAGGAGCCCGGCCAGAGGCCGGTGACGAAGGGGCCGGACTTGCCTTGCCCGTCTTTGCGGTACCTGCCATGCGAATCGTGTCAGTGTTGATGCGCGGCTGTTATGGGTTGAAATGAGGGAGGGGTGGGAGGACTCACCACGACTGGCACTCATCCATAAACACCGTCCCGTCAAAGTACGTGTCGCAGTACTGCGTAAAGTCCCGCACGCGCTCGGGCTTGACGACCATGCTCTTAATGTTCTCCTTCTGCAACTTCCGGATCGCCTTCAGGATATACGAACCCGTCGTCTCAATCATCATCGTCAGACTGCCTTCGCCGATCGCGCCGTTGGGGCCGAGCATGAAGAAGTGGTTCGGGAAGCCGTCGGTGGCGAGGGAGAGGTAGTTGGTCGCGCGCTGCCGCCAGTGCTGTTGCAGCGTGCGGCCGTGCTGGCCCGCGGTGCGGAAGGGCGGCGCGGCGGAGGCGTAGAAGCCCGTGGCGCAGACGAGGACGTCGATCTCGTGGAGTTTGCCGTCGGCCGTGCGGACGCCGAGGGGTTCGATGGCGGTGATGCGGTCACGGATGAAGTTCACGTTGTCCTCGACCAGCGCTTCTAAGAAGCCCGGGCCGGGGGTCAGTCTCCTGCAGCCGGGCGCGAATCCGGGTTTGAGCCAGTCGAAGTACTCCGGCTTCTTCTGCAGCCGGCCCTTCATGCCCTCCTCGAACGCCTTCTGCGCGCCCTGCTGCATCGGCGTGCCCTTCAACGTAACGGCGTGGATGTTGTTACTGTCCGCCTCGACCATGAGCCGGAACTTCAGCCACTCCTCGGGGTCACTCTTCAGCTTCTCCACAAACTCGGGGGTGAAGGTGAAGCGGTCGCCCATGCCCATCTTGTCTTGCACGCCCTGCCCCAACGGCGGCGAGATCCAGGTCCGCGAGCGGATGAAGCAGTTCATCGTCGTGCCGGGCACCTTCTGCAGCTTCGGAATGATCTGAATGGCGCTGCTGCCGGAGCCGATGACGGCCACGCGCTTGTCAGTGAAGTCGTACTTCTCGTTCCACTGGGAGGAGTGCATCGTCTCGCCCGCGAAGCTCCGCAAGCCCTCGATGTCGGGCCATTGACGGTTGTTCAGGTTGCCTCGTGCGCTGATCAGGATCTCGCAGGAATCCTCGATGATCTGCCCGTCGGGCTGCTTGACTTTGACGTGCCATTTGCCCTCGTCGTCATGCCACTCGCAGTCGATGACCTCGTGCCGCAGCTTGATGAAGCGGTCGGCGCCGTACTTCTTCGCCGAGCTCTCGATGTAGTCCCGGATCTCCCAGGAGGGCGCGTAGAGGGCGGACCAGTCGACCTTGGGGTTGAAAGAGAACTGGTAGGAGTGCGAGGGCACGTCGCAGGCGGCGCCGGGGTACTGGTTCTCGTACCTGTGCGTCGCCGCGTCATCAGCCCCAGCCCCGATGCGCTGCCCATCTACAGTATCTCATAGCTGACTCACCACGTCCCACCCACACCCTCGTTCTTCTCATACACCACCAACTCGCAGTTCCGTATGCGTTCCGGTATTCGAATTGCACAGTAGACTCCCGAGTAGCCCGCGCCGATCACGATGACTTTGATGGGCCGTTGGTTCTCGATCGGGGTATCGTGCAGCAGCCACGGCGCCTCTTGGCGCTCGCCGTTCGTGGGAGGTCCGCCATTGGCCTGCGCTGGCCCGGCGGGCTCGACGTTCTGCGGATGGTTGGCGCCGTGCTTGCCATCCGGTAACGCGGCCGGGTTGCCTTCATCCGATCGAGGGACGATCTCGGTGAGGTTGGGGAAGGCGGACATGATGCTGGACGGGGAGATCCGGGGATGGTATGAGAGGGACGGGAAGGAGGGAGGTGGGTGGAAGACTTACGGGACCTGCAGTCTACCGTGCGCATGGTACATGTAGGTGTGTTGACCTTGGCATCATGACCACACCAGGCACTCGGCAGATGGCAGTCGACGTTCGGGGAGGAGCTCTCGGGAGAGGAGCCAGTAGTGGAGAGAGGCCCCACACCGCGGTCGATGGCCCACTCCGCACGTGGGGTCTCCACTACTGCCACATCCGGGACGCTGGCTCGGATGCTCATGTCTGGCGTTGCAGACGGGATGGTGTGGCGACACGTGGGACCCCGGAAGGCTGGGCAGTAGCCCAAGGGGACATATCGGTAGGTGCGATGGTCAATCGTTGCCGGGCGGCGCGTCCGACTGCAAGTCCAGTCGAGCGACTCTGACGCGGACGAGATCCGCACTTCACCCGCCATGAGTCTCCACTATATTCTGTGGGGAACCGTGTATGGAGTCTGTGGAGCAACATTACATGTATTGATTGCGGGTAAGGTACATGTATGGGAAGGAAAGGACGCGACCAAGCACTCGGGTTCTAGTTCGCCACATCCCATCTTCCACGTCAAGGGTGGTCCCTCGAGTGATGCGCGGACGCACCGTCGAAGGTGGAGGCAGCAGTGGAAGCCCTTAGTGCTTTAGCTATGAGCATCGGCGCCTGGCTGCACGTGGCTCCCTGCCTCTGCAGCAGCATCGCCGGTCGCGACCCGCGCAGCATCCTCTGCTCTGTCGCTGGCGCCCGACGCCTTCGTCGCCTCAGCCGCAGCGCTCAATCGCTGATCCAGCGCCCTGAGCGCCAACGCCCGTCGCCTCTCCGCCTCCGCGCGTCTGCCGCCTGCACTTCCACCCTGCCCGCGCTCCATGATGCCTGGAAACCCGTCCGACCGTGCGTCCGCACTTGCGTTTCCAGCTAGTACCGCTTCATCTGTGAATGGCGTGCACACGCGCAAAGCCACCAGGGTGTCGTACACACCGTCACAGATAGGCGTTAAGAAAGGGTGCAGCGCGTCCGGGAAGAAGGCCACAAAGGCGAACGTCTCGCTCGCATCCCCTCGGATCGCTGTACCTGCCCCAGCATCCTCCCCCGCCATCGTGTCCGTGACGCGGAAGAAGCGCAGGTAGACCCAGCCCGTCATGAACCCCGCGAGACCGAGCCAGAACGCCGTGTCGGTGCCCAGCAGCGGGCCGGAGAGGATGTTGGCGAGGGTGAAGAGGGCGGGGAGGTGCTTGAGGCGGATGCGGAGCGTGGCGCGGAAGAGCGAGACGGTGTGCTCCGGGACGAGCTGCTTGAGGGCCACGAGGAAGGCGGCTTCGAGGGGGAGGAGGCCTTGGAGAGGCGTGGGGCTGGTCACCTGCATCAGTCTGCAGATCGTGTCATGCAGGAGTGGGGGTGTAGGCTTACAAGTCCGGCGTCCCGGTGAGGGCGTGCCAGATCGCGTATATGATGAAGGCGAAGGTATACGGAATCACGGTCACGCATCCCACAAAGTACGCAAACTCCTTGCCACCCCATGCCCGTTCAAGATACCTCCCTCCATACCAGATCACGGCCGCACTGATCGCGAGGCTCAGGAGGTTATTCTCCACCCACGCCGCCGTGACGAAGGTCCAAGGGTACCGCAGGCTTTTGGTCGGGACCAAGGCGAGGTAAAAAACCGCCCATTGCGGATTAGAGAGGTAGTTGGGCGCGTGGGCGGCGATTTCGCCGGGCGTCAAGCTGTCCAGTTCGCGGCGCCATTTGTTCAGGCGGATGCTGGCGTTGAGCGCCGAGAGGGCGACGTTGATCAGGAGGAGGGCGCGGGTGATGGGCGGCAGGTTGATGCGCGGCGCCATGGCTGTGCGACTGGTGGTGCCGCGGAGCGTAAGGTCATCTCATCGTGGACGGGTGTACAGCGCGGTGTTTGCGATGCTGGTGGTTGACCAGGTTGCTGGCTCCGTAGGGCTGATGGTGCACTACTGAGGCAGCGATCGCCGCCCCGCCTGGATGCGAAGCAGGGACGTGCAGCGTGCATGTGCGTCCCGGCTTTGCATCGCAGCGTGACGCCTCTTCATCCGCTCCCGCTGCCGCAACGTCCCATTGAGATACGCAATCACGCGTTGAAGCAGACCAAATACCACCCATTCGACTCATTTCCGCCCCACCAATGCCCGCCGATCGCCGCCGCCAGCAATAGATCTCGCTCCGCCCTCACCGCAGCCCATAACACGCCACGCCAAGGCCCCACACGACCATGGCCAACCGGCTCCACTCCGACCATGTCAACTACCTCGTCCTGCGCTACCTCCAGGAGCACGGCCATCAGTCCGCCGCCGTCGCCTTCTACAAGGACTGGCAGCGGCCCTTCCACTTCCGCGACCCGCAGGGCCTCCCCTTTGTCGGCGCCGTCAAGCGCGATGCCCTGGTCGCCGTTGTGCGGGACGGGCTGTACTTCGACGAGCTCTGCACGCAGCAGGGCAACACCCGCCGGCGGCACCGCTGGATCACCATTGACCCGCGGGCGCCGCTCGTGGAACAGGATGCCGAGGACTGGGACCGTGATGCCGAGGGGGAGGAGGATGCCGCGGGCAGCGAGCAGGAGGCCGAGAGGCCGCCGAGCCGAGCGCTCGAGAAGCGGAAGAGTAGCGTGAGGCCGCAGACGATGCGGGCGCCGGACGACTTTCCCACGCCTGCGCCGAAACGACAAAGACGCGGCGAGGGCGCGGAGCCTGTGCACGTGAATGGTGACCGAGATGCTATGGAGGTCGACAACGAGGCCTCGCCGACTGCAGACGCGCCGCACTCCTCCTCTCCTGTGTCGCCAGCGCCCGTCTCAGACGTGGAGGTGGTGGAAGTGCCCGAGCGGTACGACTCGATGGATGTCTCGATCCAGACCGAGCTGAAGGAAGGCTCGAAGACGAGCACCATGTACTGGAAGCTCGACCGTCCCGGCGCTACCATCTTCCACAGCCTCTGGAACCCGTCGTCTTTGCCCGAGAACTCAAACACGCTACTCACCATCGGCGACTCCCTCTGCCGCTTCTACAACGTGCCGGACACCATGGACAACGTTTACCAGATCTCCCACATCGACGATCCGAGTCTACCCACTAATGGCGTCGTGACGGATGCCACCTGGCACCCACATGGCCATACCGCGGCGTGTGCCATGGAGATCGCCGACGAAACCGGGCGGCCGCAGCTCCAGCAGATCGTGTTGACGCACGGCCGGGAACAGGGAACCACGACATGGAACGCGGACGCCGGGATGCTCAAGCCGCCGGGCGTGGTCATCTGCATGCGTTACAGTCTGCAAGGGACATATCTCTTGGTCCTACGAACGAACGCGGCACGTGGCTTGGTACAGATCTGGCGGTCGCCCTCACCGGAGAGCGAGAACGGCGCAGCGGATGGTGACGACAAGCCCACGAAACCGATCGCGTACCGCTGGTTCGACCGCCAAGCCCTGGACGCCTGCTGGTTCAGCGATGACGAGTTCCTGGTCTGCGGCACTGATGGACTGAGCTGCGCGTACCAGCTAGATACTATGCACACCCATAACCCTGCTCATCCGGACGAGACGCGAGGACACGGCCTCATCGAGCGGCATCCGGAGCTCATCGGCTTCAAGGCCTCGTGGAACAAGTTGCGCTACGATGAGCACCTGGGTGTGGCGGTCTTCGCGTCGACGGGCAGCAAGTTCCTGATCACGCGGCCTGTCAGCGGACTCACGCACACCGAGGTGAATGTGCTCGAGCAGGCGAACATCAACGGGGAATTGGACCTGCCCGGCTCGCTGACGTCGCTGGCCTTCCAGCCGCAATCGCACGTCATCCCGGCTTCGGCTGGCAGAATCAATGGTGCGGCGGACGCAGACGGGAAGGCGGCCGGGAGTCTGCTGGCCGCGACGTTCGAGGAGGGATTCTGCGTCATCTATCTGATCACGCGGCTCTCACCCTCCCGCGCCGAGAGCAGAAAACTCGTCTGTCTCGATCTGCGGGAGGGCACGGCGCTGGCGCTCGCGTGGAGTCCACGGGGTACGCATCTGGCGTTTGGGGGCGGAGACGTGGTGCAGATCTATGAGGCGGCCGCGCTGGCGGCGGCGGCCTTGTCGGCGCAGCCGGTGGTCAGGAAGAGTGATGTGCGATGCGCGCCGTTGGTGGTGTGGAGGCCGGACGTGGGTGCTTTGGCGGCGGGGAAGGTGGACGGGGGTGTGAATGGGCATGAGCGGGCTGACGGGGATGGTGAGGCTGGAGAGGACGGGGAGGAGGTGATGGGGCAGCCGAGTCTGAGTTGGAGTAGCGACGGGGAGAGTCTGGGGTTCGCGCTGGATCGACAGGTACGTCTGCCGCAATGGTCTTACTGCAACGGTTCGATGTGTTGCCGGACTGACTATGAGTGCGCTACAGATCGCCGTCATCCGCTTCCGGCCGCCCTTGCACGGGGTTTCGCAGAACCAGGCCTTGGCGAATGGCCATGTGGTGGCGGACTTTGTGTAGAAGTATCCCGGGTGCCGTCTAAAAGCGCAGCGATTGCTACATACGCCAGGATATCCCCCAGTGATGTCAATCAGAGAGTCGTCCTGTGACAAGGTTCTGCTCATCGGCCAGCGTGTGTGCGAGACGCTGTCATCAGCTTGCGGGCTGCACAGAGTTGCGATGATAGCAGCTGATGATGATGATATAGCATTGACCACTTCTCCAACTGCACATGCATTGTCAGACACGAGCCTCAAGTGCCTGAGGCACCTAGACATGATCATGGCAGCTTGCTGACAATTCAGTCACCCTGCCGACACATCACGCCACCCCATCCCGAATGCGACAGCCATGTAATGGAGGAGCGGCACTTGCGCTGTCGCCTCGTCAGCGGCAAGGGCAACGACGAAAGCAAGACTACCGCAACAAATCTGTGTTCGCTGCGGACTGCGAAAGCTATGTCCTATAGACATATCTAGCCCACGCACCGAGCGAAATCGCACCGACAATGCTTGAGCGTGGTAGTATGGCGAGAAGGCACCCGCCGGCCGTGTTCGAGTTCATCAACGTCGCCGACCGATCCGAAATGGCTCGGAGTCGCAACCAGCAGAGGGCAAGGTCTCATACGTCCAAAGTCAACCGGCGACGAACCCTGTTCCGCAAGTCTTCGTCGCAAGAGGACGTCGTCAAGCATGAGCACCTCGCTCGTCCAAAGTACACAGCCTCCAGTGCCAGGGTTGCTCGGGCGGGTGACCGGTCTGGCGATGACGATCCAGAAGCCTGGCAACAGGTTCAGCTCTACCTCCCAAAGCCAGTCTCGCCTACCTTTGGCGCTTTGGTAGCCCACACCTTCTCCCCGGGTCATGCACGAGACCCCGGGGAGACAGCCGACTACTGTAAGTCTCTTACGCTGTCTTCCGTGGCCGGCTGCATAGGGCAGTTGACACCAGTGCAGCTCGGCGAGGTGGAGGTTCATACGACTCAGAGCCGTGACTGACATCGGGCCAGACTTCCATTACGTGCTCGGCAGCTTCATGGCGAAGAGCGAGATCAATTGGTACCTGCAGGCGTACTGCAATCAACCGCTCATCTTCCACGCTCTGACCTTTTCCGCCGCCAACCACCAGGACCGCATGCGCGGTGAGATCAAGAAGACGCGCAGTGCGGAGATCATCGCGCACAAGCTCGAGGCGATCCGGCTCCTCAATCGAGCTTTGTCAGATCTGGGTAGCATTGACCCCGAGCCGCTGTTGATGGCCATGACTTGTCTGTGGCGGAAGGAGCCGTCGGAGGATCAGCTGAAGCCCGATCCGATGCTGCTGTTCCGCCCACACCTCCCGAAAGTGAACGGCATCGACATCTATGGCCGAGGAAAGCTGAGTCAGACGGACCCTGTGCACCGAAAGGCGATGTCGAAGTTACTGGAGCATGCGGACATCCTCACTCTGAAGTGCACGGGCATGTCGAAAGCTGTGGCCGGGTCAGTGAGCGTGACATCTGCACATTCGGGTAATCCAGCAGGCTGACTGGAATATCTTCAGACATGACCTGATCGTCGTCAGCCAGTCTCTTCACCGGCCGAGACTACCCAATGTCTGGACCAACAAAGCCTTGATCGCCTCGGTGATGCTCGACCATGGGGTCGGCGCCGGGAGCGGCTTCGTCGAGCACGTCCCCGGCGGTCTTCCAGCCGAGATGCTGTCCACGTTGACCTATCTCAGTGCCGCAGACCGAGCGCTGAGCCACCTGCGCGGCAAATGGGTGAGCGACAATGACGCAGCCCGGCTGCGCTTTGCGGTGAACGATGTGCATCATCGGGTGATGTCCCTGCAGGCATGGGTGGAGCTTGACGACGATAACCGAGGGACGTCGCATCCTGCGATCTATGAGTGTTGTCGCCTGACAGCCGTGCTGTACTCCAACGCCGTGCTCTTTCCGCTGCCGGTGGCGAGCGGATGGCATCTCGAGCTGCTTCGGCGCCTAAGGTTGCTGATTGAGTCTGCGGGCACGTCCACGTGGATAAGAGACACTTCATCGCTCTTGATCTGGTCATCGTGTATTGCTTGCATCGCAGCGTTCGGGACACGGGAGCTGGATTTCTTTGCGGCTATCTTACGTCAGGGGCTGATGTGGAGTGATGTGACGAGCTTCGAGGACATGCGAGATATCGTGCAGGACTACCTCTGGACGGACAGTGCATGCAGACCCGGCGCGAGAATGATCTGGGACGAGCTCAACCTTGGCGGCGAGATCAGCTGAGCGCTTTGAAGGAAGGCCTACTCACAAAACATGTTGCAGCCAGCCTCCGGCTGCGTCCGCCATCGGCCGAGAGAAGGCGTGATGGGCTTGTACAGGATTCTCAAGAGGCTACAGACTTCAGCGCTTTGCGGAGCACATCATCCTTGTCCTGCTTCGGCAGGCCAAGGTCTTCGTTCCAGATCTTCTCCTTCTCCTCCAACCAGGCACCGTACCTACCGCTGGCGAATCCGATCTCGATCTGCTTATACACCGCGTACGGGTCACCTGCCTTCACCTTCTCGTTCGCCTCGTCGAGCGCGGTCTGATAGTGGACCGACTTTCGGGTCCATGGCTCGCCGCTGATCTTCTCGAAGGCGTCGACCAGCTCCGCTTGCATGGTGGCGAAATCCGAGATGTAGACTGCTTGGTTCTTGGTCTTCTCCGGCTGAAGGAGAGAGCGATTGAGTGCGAGGGCGGTATTGGCCATGGTGCTGGTGCTGAACTTGCTGTTCCCGTCGTCATAGAGTGTCACGGTACGGTTGGCATAGTCGAGTCCCAGGAAGCTGTTCTGCAAGGCCCTGCTAGATATGTTAGGTTAGCATCATTCGACAAGGCCCAGGTCATTGACGCTGATACGTACCAGTCAATCCACATGCCATTCCCAATGACGTGCCATGTCAGACCCGTCGACTCCTTCGATCGGAGGTAGTCCTGAACATCCGCTTTCAGGCCGAAGACCTGGTTGAGTGCCCTGGCGGCGGGTCTCATGTTGTTCAGTCCATACTCGGAAGCCACGAACCGCTTGACGCCGGCCTCGATCGATGCATCGATGAATTTGAGCTGGTCGAGGACGGCGCCGCCGCCCACTGCACTGACGACGGCATCTTGACCCTTGAAGGCCTTCAACAGCTCGTGCTTGGGGTAACCGGTGCCGATCTTGTGCACTTTCAGGCCGCTTGGGAGACTCTTGATGGATGATGAGGACTCTCGTACGAGGACTGAGACGGTGAAGCTTGGCTCGGAGAGCAGGGAACTGAGCAAGGTGCTGCCGAGAGATCCTCCGGGCTGTATCGAAGTGGTCAGCCAGGTATCACGCAGGGGACAGAGGACTGCCTCACGCCAATGAGGATGATGTTCTTGAGCTCTTGGCTCGCGTTCATGCTGCCCATTATTGTTGAGATTGATGTGGGATTGCTAGAAGTCACTCGAGATGTGGCAGGTGCGGAAGTGTGGACTCTCTTCCAAGGCGGAGTCGATGCTAGATCAGTGGTGTGCCGCCAGAGCATGATTTGAACGCCATGTCAGCACCTATGGATTGATAATCGACAGCGCAAGCTGCTCAGTCAAGCATACTGTCACGCTGCTACGGTGCTCTCCACGGTATTCGATGGCTTTCCCAATGAGGAAGTTGGCCAAGAGTCTCGGCACGACGCCTACATGTAGCGACGTGAGTAGTGACCGTGGCCACGGCGGTACCGCAGTCAGCTGAGTAACCGTACATGAACTCTGGCTGCTTCTCTCCCTGCTTTGGAGCTCTTGGTCACTCTCTTGACGCGTGGCGCTGTAGGGTGCCTGACTGATGATCTTCAGACATCGCTCGCCTTACACTCCGTTCCCACGTGCATGGACACTTTGGCTCTAAAGCTCCGGCTCACGTGCCTGGTAGACGGCACCGTGGTCTGGAGGCTACTACTGCAGTCGATGGGAAGTCTTTCCATACCTGGATGGTCGTCATGTCTGCAAGTTCTGACGATGCGGATGATTGAACAGGAATTCACCTTCTCGCCGACGCAACTATGACGTGGGGTGTTGATCAGGCGCGTGCGCTGCGATTGCGAGAAACATCGTTCCGATGTAGAATACATGTATAGACCACATCACGACACTCCATGATCACACAGCCAAGGCCGAAGTGCACACGATCCCGCAACGATACTGGACGTGTCATGGTACTGCGGCAAGACATCTGAAAAGTGAAGTGCGACAATGGCGCATCCGATGGTGGCAATGCCACGCCGGCGCGACACCGGCATCAACACGGAGAAGCGACAGAAGCCAGCGTCAGGACTGATGCTACCGTTGTTCTTGAGTTGTTCCGTGGCCGCTCTGGTCGCCGGCACGCACTGGGCTCAACGCTGGTTGGTCTCCGGCAGTGCCATCGAGTCGCTCCTCATCCTCTACGGCGCGGGCAAGGGGGCTCGCATCTTCCCCGACGTGCCTCTATGGGCGTTGCTGGCCACGGGGAACCTCGTCTACGCCATCTGCTCGACATCATGGCTACTCTACGGCCTGTTTGCGGCTGTCTGCTACCCAATGATCGGGATCACATGCCTCGTGCAATTCGACACGGCGGCCACGTTCGCGCGGAAGAATCTCCGGAAGATCCTGAAGCAGCTGCACTTCACGAGAGACCGGATCGCCCTGTTCAGCCTACCGGCGCTGGAGATCGACACCAATGTCAACGGCCTGATGGTTGTACGCGGTGTCACCATCCTGCTCTCGAAGCTGACCATTGTCGCTCATGGCGTCGAGCTGGGCATGAAGCTCATCGACGATGTCGAGCTGGCCATGTATGTGGACGAGGTCACCATACCCTTGTTCCGGCGCATCCAGATCGGCGACATCTACGGCAGTCTGAAAGGCGGCAAGGCCGAGCTCTTCTTCGGCGAGGTTGACGATCGTGGTGATACCATGGACGATGACTTCTCCATGATGGGCGACACCGCGCTGCTCCGGGCCGCGACAGTGGGCGCCGAAGGCTTCTCCGACCAGAATCGGCCGAATCTGCGTAGATCACAGATGGGCGTCAGCTGGATGGAAGACTCGTCGGCCATGGGCGGCTTCGACTTCGTCAAGACCCTCTCGCCGGATGACGACAAGGCCGAGAAACAGTACATGGCCATACTGGACGACATCCGAACCACCAGTACCGTCTACCAATCCCGGCAGCAAGTACTGAAGCAGATGAAGTCGGACAGCGAGGGCGAGCATGAAGCCGCGGAGCACAGTGACAACGACATGCGTGCGGCCATCTGCGCGGAGCTCCGCCAACAGCCATCCATCGCGCATCCTCCACCGAGATCTGTGCGAGTGACGACGCTGCAGAACTCGTCGCCGCCCTACGTTCGCCGCTTTATGCACCGCCTGCCGTTCCTGCTCCGGTTCCTGCTCGCCGTGCTCAGCTACTTCCACCTCATCAACATCAATTCGATCACCATTGCTGGCTCAGGCCGTTTCGCCGCAGCTATGCTGGAGAAGGAAGTGTTCAAGCAGTACTCGCTGGAGAATGCTGAGCTCCGACGCCTGGAGAAGAGAGTCAAGGCCTGGTTGGCCGATGCCAACTTCTGTCTCTCGCTTGTGGATGTCCACGGCATGGTGCAGGTGCCCCTCAGAGTCGCGTGGGACATTGTGGGCTTCCTGAACTTCAAGGATCTCATGGCATACCGCACTGCGCCGGAGAAGGTCGGTGTGGCTCAGGTGGTGAGACTGGGCGGCGCAGATGCGACGGCGACCATCCCCTCGTTTCTCCTGCCGCATCACGAGCACGTCGTCCCGCCGGCGCCCAACCCCGCGGACGAGGAGGAGCTTGAGGAAACGGTCCGTGACGCGGACGGCTTACCCACGACCAAGCAGGCCGAGGAGAAAGCCGCGAAGCTGGCGAAGGACGAGGCAGCCATTTCCATAAGCGTGCATGCCAGCTTACCCGCCACCTTCGACCAGTCGCTGCTGGACTTTGTCGCCGCGCTAGTCAAAGCGACCAAGATCATCGAGCTGGAGAAGGAGTTCGAGGAAGTGGAGCGCAGCGTGGCGAGCACCGCGTCGCCCGTCTCCCCCACCAACTCCGCTGAAGACGAAGCCCTGACCCGCACCAGCACCCACGATAGCGCCACCACCCCCATCTCCGCCACCAGCACCGCCAGCGGCGGCGAGAAGAACGCCCGCTTCAAGGAGCTGACGAAGAACCTCCGCCAGAACCTCGAGGACGGCACGACGGGCCAGCAGATCAAGGACCTCGCCAAGGACATCTCACTGTCGACCAACAAGGGCATGAAGGAC
>JAWDJV010009428.1:0-53827 GCA_033119285.1 Teratosphaeriaceae sp. CCFEE 6253
AAGCATGGGATCGTCATTACTTGCTACTCACCCTTTGCGGGACAGCAGGGGGACGGCGCCACGCTACTGAAGGATCCTACCGTCAATGAAGTGTCGAAGCGGACCGGGATGGACATTGGGCAGCTACTGCAGAGCTGGGCGGTGCAGAGAGGGACGGTGCCGTTGGGCAAGAGTGCTACGCCGGCGAGGATCAAGTCGAATCTTGATATCCGAAAACTGTCGGACGAGGATATGGCGACCTTGGACGGGATTGCACCACCGGAGGGTAAGGGCAGGTCGGTGAACTTTGGCAAGGCTTGGGATGTGCCGTTGTTCGAAGGGTAGACCGGACTCACGATGCCGTCTGCATGGACGCCCGGAGAATCTACTACAACACGCGGCCAAAGCTGACTCGTATGCCAGAGTCGAGGCTGACTTGCTCGTAAGCCGGGTCAGGGCAGTGGCGACGATGTAGGTATGGCTTGATGACCGTGACCGTGAATCACCAGCCGCTTTGACGTGTGGCCATTGATGAATGGCCTGTAAGTACGTCCATCAACTGTGGCATCTGCTGGTTGAGAAAGTCTCACCGCTTCACGTACACCGCCCTACCCTCAACACGGCAGGATCAACACGGAAGCATCTCAACGTCTTGGTCGCGAGTCACCAAAAGGAACCTCTAAGAGACAGCATTGTTCCAGGAGTACTTGCCAGCTGCCAGTACACCATCAGAGCAGAACAATCCAGACTGCCGACGGCAAATCGCGGAACCCCCATACAGGCATACACCTCCAAAATGTGCATCCTCACGAGCAAGCTCTGCTACTGCATGCACCGCAGCCCACCTCGATGGCTGTTCTGCGTCGACTCGATCCAAGCCACACCACACGCCGCTTTATCGCTAAGCCCCGAGCTCGCGCAGCAGCCATGCGAAACGGAGGCCGCTAACCTCGATCTCTCCACCAGCGTGCACCACTCGGAGCAGCGCAACACACGTGAGCGTTGCGCGGGTAATGTGGACTTCTGCTGCTCTGGGGAGTGCTGTCGGAAGGGCGTGGCGGCTGAGCAGCGCAAGCGCGACCGGCTGCTCAAAGGTGCTTCGAGTGCATCGGCCGGTTTATCCGAGCTGGCAGGCATCGGGCAAGTGTCTGCAGTCGAGGCAGCAGACGATACGCTGGATCGCGAGCGGCGCTTCCACGAGCAGTGCGGGCCGAAGCGGGCCGAGTACTTTGCTCTGCTCAGGGAGGAGCAGCCGTGTTTGTTCGATCGACCTCGCGGGACATGTTTGCGGGGCCAGCAGAGCGCGTGAGTCCGGGCGAAGCCGGTGACTACGGCCTTCCTCCAGTCTTCGCCACAGCCCGGTGGCAGGTGGGGGGTGAAGTGGTCACTGGAGCCAAGGACCGTAGCACCACCAGCTCTCAAACATCAGCCAGGATCCCACTTCCTTCCGCACCTCATCACCGGCTTACCCCTTCGACGCCTCCAGAAGCGATCAGCCCCGAGCGTTCAATCCGCTTGCTCCCGCGTCGAGTCCAGCAACGAGATCAGTGCAAGCCCCGGTACATCGATATTCCGCAAGGCTCTCCGGAACGACCTCTCTCGCGACAATGGAATCCGCCATCGATCCCCGCCTCCGCGCCCTTCGCGCCGCGGACGAGATGCCGCCCGACACGCCCATTCTCTCGCGCACCCATCCCGCTTCCGCTCGGCGCTGCACAAGCCCCCCTCTGCCGTCTCCATCTACCATCGCCAATCCCAATCTTCCAACACTCCAATGCTGGCACTGCCGCGACAACAACGAGTTCTTCATCGCCACCGGCGACCTCGATCTCAGCTTCTCCATCGGCCTACCGCCAGGATGTAGCCACCAGGTCCCCCGCGCATGGGACGACGGCGACCAGCACTCCGTCTCCGGTGGCGCCATGGACCTCTGCGTCCCCGCGGGACCAACGGAGGGCTGGATCAGTTGTGCAGCGGCGGAGTGGCAGGAACTGGTGGCGGAACGGGAGAGGATCGTGGAGGGGGGCGATAATGTTGGAGTGGGCGCAATGGGGACTTTGTGTGAGGCGATTGAGCGGGCTGGGAGAGAACGTCGCCGTGCGCCAGGCCGAGGTCGAGGTCGAGCGGTTCATAGGTGATGTGGCGACTGTCGACGGTATCAGAGGTGAAGTAAGGTCCGCCTCCATGAAACAGACGCGTGAGAGCTTAGAATGTCAGAATCGAGCTTGTCGTAAAGCCGTCTTGGTGGAGTGCTAGCTTCTCATAGGTAGTTAGCAACTACTAGCAGTGTGCCTTCGACATTTACGAATGTCCACCATGGCATTGCCCCAGGCCTCATCTCTCCAAAGTCTTACTCGGCCAGGCAATTCACCTTCCCGTTGTGTCTTGCAGATGACCACCTAGCTATCTTGGCACGCTCCTCCGCGTCTGATAGGCGTCAAGGGTATATCCGGCAAAATCATGAGGAAAATCGTCCTCGAGGAGCCAGCACAACTCAAGACCATCACCCAGGATCATATGTACAAGCTCATAATCCCACCTCATATCATACATACACCCCGTCCGGTTCCCACGTTCTCCCCCCCTACACAGCCGCCTTCTCCCCGAAAGCATACGCCAACCCTCCACTCACAACGTTGACCGCGCAGAGCCCCAGCGTGCCACCCCTCACCAGCCCCCTCGCTCCAAACTTGCTCCCGAACGCCTGCTTCCTTCTCCGCGCCAGCAGAAAGTAGACGGCGCTCCAGGCGGCGGTGAGTCCGGCGGAGTCGGTCTTGTAGCCGTTGACGTTGAGGTAGGAGGAGAAGAGAAAGACGGGCGGGAAGAGCATTGGGAGGGGTTGCAGGGGGCGGATGTGCTGGGCGGTGATGAGGGTGGCGGTCAGCGCCGCGGGGACCGGGTTTGCTGCCGCATCATTAGTGGGGAGATGGTATTGGAAGCTTGACGGGGTGTGTACCTCCCCATGCGTAGGCATAGTGCATGAGACCTTCCTCGGCCTTGTTGGCGGCCGGCGAACCGGTGTCGGGCATTGGCATCTTGGCAGTGTCGCGGCGGTGATGGGGGCGGTGTTGGTGGTGCTCGACGATCCACTGCTAGGGCGTCATCGGTGTTGCAGTTCGTCAAGTCTTAGCCGGGTCAGGTAATAGGAGTGGATATCACGCGACGCCCACGCGCAATGGGGAGTGAAAGTCAATCTGCTAGGCATGACGCAGTGCGGGACTCGCCTCCTTCCGCATCTGGAGATCTGTCTACACTCGGACAGACGAGACCCTGTGCGATAAACACTCCCACACAGCAAACATTGCGTCGCCAGGTGAACGAGACGTCTGTACATACGCGCCGCCCCTCGTCGCCTCTCACCGCCGCCTGATCTGATCCGGCCCCACCCACCGCCCCCCCCCGCGCCTTCCGCGCATCCTCACCTCCGTCATGGCGGAGAAGAAGGCCAACGGGCACGCGCATCATGACGGCTCCTCCACTCGGCCCTTCACCGTCGACCAGAAAGCGGCCGTCATTCGCGTCAAGCGCTGCTCCCCGACCGCCTTCTACGACATCCTCGGCCTCGAGCCCGTGCGCGCCTCGTGCAGCGACGCCGACATCAAGAAGGCCTACCGCAAGCTCTCCCTCCTCACTCACCCGGACAAGAACGGCTACACCGGCGCCGATGAGGCCTTCAAGATGGTCAGTCGCGCCTTCCAGGTGCTGAGCGATGCGGAGAAGAAGACGAAATTCGATCGCTATGGCGGGGATCCCGAGAGCAGGTTCGGGAGCGGGGGCGGAGGTGGGCAGAGCAGCGGCGCGAGCCCCTTTAGTGGGTTCGCCAGTCCGCGGCAAGGCGGTGGGCGGCAGGGCCCGATGTTCGAGGAGGAGATCAGTCCCGAGGAACTGTTCCGGCAGTTCTTTGGCGGCGGCGGGGGCGGGCCGTTCGGTAAGTCATGCGCCTAACACACACGAGACACGCGTGTCTGGCTGACGAGGTGGTGTGTCAGGCGGCGGCCTCTTCGGCCAACCCGGCTTCGCCTTCAACGTCGGCGGCGGCGGCCCGGGCATCCGCATCCACCAGTTCGGCGGCGCTCGCCCGCGCCAACGCCCGCACAACCACGCCAACGCCGAGCCCGCCTCCCTCGGCTCCGCCCTGCAATCCCTCCTCCCCTTACTCCTACTATTTCTTCTCCCGCTCCTCTCTTCAATCTTCTCCTCCTCCACGCCCTCCGGCCCCGGGATGCGATTCGACGCTGCCGTGCCCCCTCACACCCACCTCCACACCTCCGCCGGCCTCAAGATCCAGTATTGGGTCAACCCAACCGAAGTCGAAGGCTACACGACGCGGAAATGGCGGGATCTGGACAAAGCCGCGGAGGGGAAGTTCATCAGTCAGCTGTCCGCGGAGTGCGAGTGGGAGCAAGGGCAGCGGCAGAGATTAGCGCAGGAGGCGCAGGGCTTCTTCTTCACGGACTACGAGAAGTTGGAGAGGGCGAGACGGATGAAGATGGAGGCGTGTGGGCGTCTGAAGGGGTATGGCTATAGTCTGCCTTATTGAGGATGATTTGTATGAACGAGTTTGGGCGCGGGTAGATGTGGTTCCTGCATGGTGTTGGGTGGCGTTTCTTCCCGTCTGGTGAGACTTGGAATCCATCATGAAGGGACTGGAAAGCTTTGGGAGACGGCTTGCACGGACGAAAGCCGGCGCATAATTCCGCAGGTGTGATAAGCTGGCGAGAGCATCGAGAGCGGACCAGCCTGTGCCGTCCGACCACCCCAGCGCCGTCCGAGCACATCTCCATCACGCACGGCCGCTTATTGGCCCTTCAATCACACAATCTACCGCACTTCGCCGTCGTCAGCAGACGTCGGCGCGCAGACGGAATCTCAGCTCTCAAGAGCTGCTTTCCACAATCGCCTGGGCCCATCTGCAGCACGGTCGTCAAACGCCGATCACCACGTCGCGAGTCGCTGCGAATTGAAGAACGTGGTGATCGGAACTGGCTGGTCTCGCCGATCCTCGGAGACGGAAATCCGTATTCCACCGCGGGCTGGCAAAAGGCCGCCTGGACATTGGGGACCGACAGCTATGCTTATGGGAGGGATCGCGGGTAGCGCTGAGCGATTGAGCGTACCTGCTGCCGCAAGGCTTTCCAGATTCGCAAGATACCGACAATACTTCTCGAAATACTACTGCCTGGCGAGCACGTTTTCAGGACGTGGATATCTGATCGATTACCGGGAACATATACTGGCACGACCAACAAGATCATTTGGACTCCTCCAACTTGAATCCACGCACTCAGCGCCACGCCGTGCTCATCACCCCCGCGTAACAGGATAGCTTCCTCATTGGGTGGCCAAGGTCGCTCGGGGTAAGTCACCTCTTTGTTCATGCGTACGGAGTAGCGCCGGCTGCCTTGTTGGGTGTACCATCTCCCATTGTTTGGAACATCTGGGGCTTTGTTGGATGACAAAGGTGAGACGGTGAGCTCATCCCAATGGACTCATTGTCTAGCATTAGCCGGCGGTCTCAGGTATCGCTGCTCGAGAGTCGCGTCGCATTTCCCTTCCGAAACATATACAACATCACCACACAACGTCAGATACGTTCAAACTTCCCCTTTCTCTGATCATTAAGCACAGTCAATACCAACGAAACAAACCCCCATACTCAACCATGCGCATCTCCGCCTCCACCCTCCCCGCCCTTCTGGCTCTGGCAGCCAGCACCACTTCCGCCACCCCGCTCTCCTACACCAACAATGCCCTCGCCGCCCGCACCGCTGACACCTTCAACATCCACGTGTGGAACAACTGCAAATTCGTCAAGGAGGTCGCCATCTACTCCGTCACCGCCAACTTTAAGATGGTGCGGCACACCGCGCGCCATAACCTCTGGCCGGGCCAGAGCGTCACGCTCGCCGCCCCCTACAAGGATGTCGGCATGCGCCTCTCCGGCCACGCGGAGTGGGGGACCGATGGCCAGTGGCGGCCCCAAGCCCTGTTCGAGTTCGGGTACAGCACCTACCAGTCCGTCGAGGGGACGCGTATGATCTCAGTCTGATGAGCGGGAGCGACCCGGACATCGGAATGGGTGTCTGGCCCATCGAAAATGGCCACGGCAGTGGCTCCTGCCAAAGCAAAATTTGCTGGCCCTGGTGGTGTCCAGGGAACCAGGGGTGGTTAGACCCGAATCAGTCTGATGTCGGCGACGTTGCCCCGGATACAGTGTGCTACCTGAATCAAGGTCAAGGGAAGACCGACTTCAAGGTCGTATACTGTCCGTAAAAGGGTATCAGTCTCGGCGCGGGGCTGGAAAGCCAGCTGAGTGGAGAGCTGAGTTACAGTCGACCGTCGGACCCTGTCAGATGTCGCTCAGTATGTTGAGTTGATCGAGCAAAGTATCCCGGGCCCGCTACCCACGCCGCAGGATCATATATTGAGCGTGAAACGGGCACGGCCGGAACTGCCCGCTCACTCCGGCGACTTGTACTGATGCGGAAGGCACGCGTAGGGCCGCCAATCAGATTTGACATTCCATCGTAGCTGGATTGCATTCACATAATCTTAAATGAACCACGTCGTACTCCTTCCTCCCCACGATCGCAGCGTGAGAATAGTGTCCTTGATCCTATCGCCTGCCACAAGTCACGGCCATCACGGTCTACTTTTCGCCGGCGGCCCTTCCCTGGAGGGCATGTCTGCGTGATCGTGTGGCTTGAGCTGTAGTGAAACGGCGTGCTCGTCAAGTCTGTACTCGGCCCTCTAGTGTTGAAGCGAAGATGCGGGCAGGATGAGAGACACGGCGCTCGCCAACTGCCGATGTCTGGGCACCCAGCTTCGCCGCACAATCCCTCATCCACGTTCAGCCTTCTCAGCTTCGCACCGACCGTTCTCCAGGGCGCGCCCATCAAAGCTAACGACGGCCCTCCATCGCGCTCTAACCTCGGATCGTTGGCCTATTTTCGCACAAGCCTGCACGACTCAGCAAAATATGCAGTGGCCGGAGCACAGTGACTAGGCTTCAGCGCGTTCTGGTGTTCAAAGGGTTGCCGGCAGGGCCATACTTGGGCAATGCCAGGTGCGAGAGAAAGTGCAGAGAATCGAGTCGCTTCCATAGTCGTGTCTCCAAACCAGCATTGTGATGATGGCAAAGGGGCCGTTCGCTAGCGACTAAGAGTCGCAGTACGGCATCGATGTCGGAAGAGAACCCGTAAGCAGCGACTTTCGGTGCTGGTTTCGCTATGGTGCCGGCAGGCTTGTAGCTGTCCTTTTAGAACGCGCCAGCTGTCCAAGCCCTTCAGGCGCGACAGCCTTTCCTTTTTATCAACACGCCTTACGCCTCGCTTGAAACCAGTCATCTTTTACCATGTCTCTCTCGCCGCCGGAATGGTCTGCGAAACTGTGCCTCCTCCCATACCGTATCTTTGCATCTGCATAAGCTCTCCACCACTCGACCTGTCCCAGCGCTTCCGCTCCACCAATCACCTCTTCGTCGTCTTCGGCCTCGGCTTGCACTCCTCCCCCAGCACCGGATGCAGCATGATCTTGTTCGCATGCTGTGCCGAGTTGTGCTGGTACCCCTTACTCCAATCATAGCTCACTGCGTATGCGAAGATATTCCCGCTCCGATCGAAGTCCGTCGCCGCGATCGTCCCGCCCACCTCCGGGTATCCCTTCAGCCGGTGCTTCGCGTCCTTGTCCCAGAAGTGGAACGTCCCGTCCGCGCCGGCGGTGCTGAAGGTGCCGTGCACGGGGTGGAAGGAGATGGCGTTGACGGCGTAGACGTTGCTGACGTTGCGGTCGGTGGGCGCCGTGGAGCGGTGGCATTTGAAGGAGAAGTTGTTCGATTGGTCCTTGTCCTCGACATACTGGATCGCACAGCGGCCTTCGATGGAGCCGATGGCGTACCCGTTTGCCTCGGGGGAGAAGATGGTGCAGACGCGGGTCTGCCATTTCAGGGGGGACTGGATGACCTTGTAACTGGTGCCCGGGTTGTTCAGGCTGACGACGTGGATCCAGCGGTCGGCGGTGCCGACGACGAGCATGTTGTTCTTGACGTCCATGGTGTAGACGCGCTCCTTGCACTCGAGGGTGCCGGCGGGCTTATCGCTCCGCATGTCCCAGTACTTCACCATCTTGTCCCAGCCGCCCGTCACGAGCATATCGTTGCCGCCGATGTTGGCGATGGCGCAGGAGCGGATGGGCTGGTCGTGGACGGCGACTTGTTGCGCTTGGGCGGAAGTGGTGTGGCCGGCGGCGAGGTCGAGCATGCGGCCAGCCTTGTCGGCGCCAACGGAGAAGAGCTTGGTGCCGTCCTGGAAGATGTCAGTTGTGATCCAGTGATCGACTGTGTTCTACTTGATGCCCACCTTTGACCAGCAACAGTCCAGTGCGGGACCCTGATGTTCGAGCATGGCGGCGGGCGAGCTCTGCCCATTCTGATCAATGGAGTAGATGCGCACTTTGTTGTCCCAACTGGATACGGCGAGATGGTCGGATGCCGGGCTGAAGGCGAGGTTGGAGACGCTGTCGTCGGGCCCGATCGCGATGGGCACATCTTTGCTGAGCTCGCCCTGCGACGAGTTGGCGTTGGCGGCCGAGGCTGCCGAGCCGAAGACGCCCGACATGTTGCCGCCGGGTCGAGGCCCGATGGGGAGTCCCGAGAGCGGTCGCTGCTGCTGCTGCTGCGTCGCGTCAGGCCGCTTGCCGCTGCTGCCGTAGAGGAAGGACATGGTGGGGTGGTGCCGACGATGATGTCTCGAGCGTGCGTGGGGGAGGAGATGAGGTCGCTTACATAGACGCGCCCCGCTGGTGTGAAAGCGGGTGGGGCTGCTCGAGTGAGTGGGTGAGTGAGTGAATGGCCGGCGCTTTCTCTTGTAGTGAAGCGGCTTCTCTTCTTGCGCCTGACGTCTGCCTCTGAACGACGCGCCAAAGCGCGAATCTCAGCCGGCCTTCTCCCGCCGGGCCCAGCCGCCGCTAAGCAATTTCGCTCAAAACCCCGTCCGAGTCTCCCTCTTCCTCTTCGCAACTCTTCGCCCAAAGAATCGCATTCAGAGCTTACACACAGACCGCCTCCGGCCGTCAGCCACACACAGCTCTGGGAGAAAGTCCCCGGACAGCCTGCTCACGCAGGAACGCGGAAACGCGCCGCCACAGAAGCAACCAAGCGGCTCATCTCGCCCTCCACCACCATCCCTCCTCGCACCCGCCTTCACCACTTGCACTCCCACCCGGAGGCTCCTCCACTCGGGCCGGCGGGCAGGGGCGACCGGCCTAGCTGCCCGCAAGGGAGACGAGGATACGAGTCTGCGCTCCCCTGCCTCGCTGGTCTCTGCTGCGGTGGAGCGGACGAGTGGGAGGAGGTGAGGCGGCTGACACGTAAGGAGACAAGTTGGGCTCATGGCATGGGTGAGAGTCCTTCGTCGCGGTCGATAGATATGCGATTGCCCTGCTCACCTCCACCCGCCCCGCGCAATCACTCGTGACGCGCGGAATGGGCGAGAGTTGGAAGGGTAACTCGATGGGGCTTATTCTTGATGCGAGGAGTTCACCAACACACTTTTGGGTCCGAAGGGTGGGCGACACGCTCACGCCTATGCTGTGTCAAAGCAGCCGGACTCCGCACGCGAGCACGCTCGCGCACAGTGGGCTTGGGAGCGTTCAGGTGATGATGAAAAGCAACATAGAGTCAAGCACTGAGACACAGCCATCGGCTTAGCCCCTTCAGCGGTGGCGGTCGGTGGTGGTTTTTGATGTGACATTTGCCTACGACGGTATCTGATGAACGCTCCCAAGCATACACTCCGTGGGCAGAAGCTACAGACGCAGTTGGACCATGGGTAGTAAGGCTCGTGTTGTCGGGCCGAAATGCACATTGTTTGGTGGTCACAATCACTTCGCTTAACTCCTTGCAGCCGATGCGTGCCATCTCCGCTATCGCCTGAACGACTGCCAAGGTGCTATGAACACACTGATATCACTCTGTGGCCCACTGACAGGGAGGGAGCTGCGCACGGTAGCTGTTGGCCGACGCAAGCGGGTGCTCGACCTTGCTAAGGACCTGAAAGCGACGTGCTCTCCAGGCGTCAAGGGGGTCGCTGTGCCTGGGCGAGACCTGGACTCATTGTACTCTCTCGACGTCTCGGAAGACCCTTCCAATATCCTGGTAAATTCATCCAACCGCCTGCGCCGCTCTCCCGCGCAGTACCGTGATACATTCGACGAGCCCTGCGATTCGAGCTCGGGTTGCCCCAAACACCTTTCGATGTGACTGATTGCAGATTCTGCTAGTGAACAGTGACCGTAGTCCGTCCTAACGTAATGTTTGCACTTGCAGCATGAGGTTCAAGGCCGCAAACCTGAGCGGCATGATCATCTTTGCTCGCCACTACCTTCACTGCCCTGCGCTCATGATCAATGTCAGCTATCGTGTTGACGACGTGCGCCACCGCCGTACCGTCCGACGACGCACCTGTGACCGACGACGACACTCAACTCCGTCATGACTGCCTGCACCATACTACGTTCCTTGGGTCCTAGACGACATTGCCGGATACTCCGGCAGCTCGAGCTCCTTGCTGCTCACCAAGCCGGCCAATGGTCCAAGGACGCGACCCAGCAGCGCAAAGATGCCGGACTGGATCACGAAGTTGCCCACCCACAACACGGTATAGAAGAAACTGATGCCCCAGGCCGTCTGTGGGTTGGCAATCCCCGGGACGCCTGGTATCAGCTTTTGCGCCCGCTGAGCGAACGGTCGCATCTGCTCCTCGTACCGCCGGAGCGCCTCCGAGACATCGTCGTGCGTACATATGCAGCCGGCCAGAATCCACGCGCCCACAAACGCCAGCGTCGTGCCTTGCCCGCTCACTCCGCTGGGGCAGTAACCCGCATCGCCCAGCAGTGCGACCCGGCCTTTCACCCATGACTTCGTGTACACTTGCGCGGTCTCCTGGACGTACATCGTGTCGTTGTCCTGCATCTCGCGCAGCACTCTCGGCGCCTCCCATCCAGCGTCCTGGAACAGGCGGGTGAACTCCGCCTTCTGCTCGTCGATGCCCATGCGCGCGATGCTGCCGCTCTCCGACGTCATGACCGCGAGATACGGCCCCGTCGTCTTCCTCTTGGCCTGAGGGCGAAGTGTGACACAACGCCCCCCTGGAGCGCTGTACCATTGGGACCACGTGCCGTCCGATTCCACCCAAGGGATGGACATCAAGGCGAGGCACTGCTTGAGACTCCGAATCTCGGTGGCGGACTTGCCAAAGGCGATATCGCGGGTCTTGCTGTACAGACCATCGGCAGCTACCACGATGTCGAAGTCCCGCTCAGGCATGTTGGAGAAGCTGGCTGTGACATGCTCCTCCCGCTCCTCCAGCGCCGTGATGATGTTGTCGAAGATGTACTCCGTCCTGTCCGCGGTAGCTTGATACAGCACCTCGGCCATATCACCGCGTAAGATCTCAATCTCCTTCACAAAGGCCGAGGCACTGCTCTCCTTGTCCACGGGAAACGCGGCCCAGCTGCGATCGGCGGCGTCTACGAACTTGATGCCTTCGTCGCCGACGGTACAGGCGAGCAGATCGTCCCACACTCCCATGGCTTTCGTGACTTTGACGCCGTTGCCAGCGACGTCGATCTGTTGGCCAGTGGTCCGTAATTGGGGTGCTCGTTCGACGACGGTAACGCTATGGCCATTGCGAGCGAGGAGGAGCGCCAGTGAAGGTCCTGCTATGCCTGCTCCTGCGATGAGGACTCGCTTGGGTTTCGACAGCGTCGATGTTCAATGGATATGCTCCGCGGTGAGGCTCGCTGGAAGAGTGCGTTGTGAGACCTCGGATCGGATGCTACGCTGTACTGGCAACGCTGCTGTCTTCATAAGATGGTAGCGGCGCCTTCGTGCCCCGCGTATAGTATCAAGATCATTTTGTCGTGAGCTGGTTGGGTTTCCCACTGATATGACCTTGGACTGACCGTCAACGGCAGTACTCCAAATGCATGACGCCGGCGCCTGCGCCGAGGCACACATTCATGGGCGAGATGTGATCCAAAGCAAGAATCAGTGCGAACGGACGGATGAAACTTTTTCACTCCGCCGATCCGTTCGGTCGATGGAATGTCCACATGGCACGTGAGGCTGCCAAGGGGTGGGAGGGTGCGAGAGGCGGTGGTGTCACGCGCATCGGAGCACAGGTAAGCAGTCGGCAACTATGATACAACCTCCGTTTCCGCATGCCATCCAACCCTTTTCCAACTTCCCAGCCGTCAACCCAGCCGTTGTCCAGACGTCCGCATCATGGGGTATCACGTATATGTACAAGCAGGGAGACCGCCCGCCACCCCCGCCAGCCTTTCCAAACGCCGTCAAATCCAGGATCGCATTAGTCCGATCCTGAGGAAGGTCGGGGTGGACTGTCCACGCCGTCTCAATATCCTATTTTGGGCGGCATGAAGCGGGTCCGCGTGGCGCTCATCAGCTCGTCGACGAACGTGTCCTCCTGCTTGGCGGTGCCCACGGCGACCTTCATGCCGAGGCCGAGCTGCCTCGTCTCGTTGCTGTAGTCGCTCTTACTGTCGCTCTTGACGACAGTCTCGCTGTTGACCAGGATGCCGCCCCAGATGTGATCCCGCTCCATCTCGGAGCCCTTGTCCTCGTGAATGATGTCGCCCATCTTGCCCGGGTAGTCCACCAGCTCATGCACGGAGGTGCTGTCACTGTGCCCCAGGCTGCTGCTTCGAGAGCCTGGCAGGCGAGGGGTCTGCGCATTGGCCACCTTCTTCGCCGGCTTGGTCCGGTGGAGTGAGACCCGGCGCATGCGGTCCTTGGCTTGCCGGTTCGCCATCTTGCGTGCCAGTAGCGGACCAAACTCTTGGTGGATGTCATGGGCAAGGATGGCATGATCTGGTGAGCCCCTGTAGCACCGCTGCCGCGCACTGAAGAAAGTGAGCGGGATGCGGGCGACGCCGTTGCAGGCCTCGAGTGAGGTATGCATGTCGGCGATCAGGCAGAAGGCGTAGATCCACGTCACCGCGCCACGGTTGCGGTAATGTTGCGTGTAGTGCGCAAACACGGGTCGAGCAAGGAAACGAGCCTCTCTGAACCAGTCGGCCGGGACCTGCTGGCCCAACGCCACAATGGCCTGGAGCAGGTCCAGAGCGAAGTGCTGCTCTCGAGGAGCTCTCTGCAGATCCGAGCGGTTACGATCCTCGAGGAAGGTCATGGCGGAGCGTATACGGAGACCGTCCATGCGCTGCAAGAACTCTGCCTGCCATTGCTCCGGCTCCGAGGCCAACACTTGGACATCTGGCAACTGGTCCTGGTCCTCCTTCTTGACCCCGACATCGAACCCTTTGCTATTGGGTCGCGGTATGAGGCCGAAAAAGCTAAGCCAAGTACCCGGCTTCTCGAGCTCGGCGAGCTTGCGGACGTAATTCCGCAGGCCGGTGGCGTGGTACTCGAATGCTGGGAGTGGTATCTGCATGGATTCCGCGATGTTGCGACCCACTTGCTGTACGCTCGCAAACCTGAATCCCGCATTGAGCAGCCTGTCTGCGTCCTCGCTGCTCAGCTGCTTCGTGAGGAACAGTAGTTGCCCCCTCCCGAACAGCCTGAACGACTTGCCAGACTCCATATCCTTTGGGCTCTGGATCGGGAGGGTTGCGCGCTTGCCGCCTTTGTCTTCCACCCTCAACGTGCCCGTTTCGATGATCTTGTCATAGAGCACTCCCACCCGCTCCGTTGGAAGGTTCATCGCTGCGGCCAGACTAGCGGCAGCGCAGCAAAACCGTTCTCGGAAGATGATGGAATAGTCATTATACGTATCTGGATCGTAGTGTGCGGAGGATCTCGCGCTGATAGGCTCGGAGTCCCCGTCGCTGTCGGCCCTACGTGCAGCAAGGTGGCTCTTCATCTGCGGGATCTGGTCGCTGACGCTGAGCCATGACCTAGTGACTCGGAAGATCCATAGGTAGACTGGGTGCGCGGTATCGAAGTCTTCGCTGAATGTGCGATGCTGATACTTATCGGTGATCTCCCGGGCCGGGAGCACGCCCTCAGTAGTGACCAGGATCTTGCCGTTGGGATCGAACATGGCGCACGCGAGCATGACCTTCTGGGAGCTGGTCTTCAGGATGCGCGTCCGGTGTCGGGTGAAGAGCAGCACACCGATGACGATCAGCCCAGCGAGGCAAGACAGTGCTCCGGCCACAGCGACCTGTGTGTTCCGGGACAGAATCGCGCCTTGCCCATTGTAGCTCTTGAAGTGATAGTTGCAATTCGTCGATGCCGTGAAATGCATTGCAGACACGCCGCCGGCCAGCAGACAGGCGCATAACAGTCGCTTCCACCACGAGCTGATCCATCGTTCTCGCAGGGTGTAGAAGAGGATGAGCACAAGCAGACAGTCCCCGACAGCAATCACGATGGATGCGGCGACGAACTGAGGCTTGTACTGCGGCTTGTAGTTGGCGATGCCGAAGTTGCCGATGTAGTGCATGCCCACAACGGAGAGTCCAGCGAAGGTGCCAGTGCAGATCAGAGCGAAGCCGTGGAGGACCTTGGATTTCGATGGATACTCGGCGGCGGAGAAGGCCAGGGTGAGGCCGATGATCGGCAAGAAGACGGAGAGGGTGGTGTAACCGGAGTTGTAGACCAGCTGCATGCTTGGGCGACCGTCCGCGAGCACGATGGCGCGGTTGCCGATGAAGTGCATGCACCAGATGCCAACCAGTCCCATGGCGATTGCGCAACCTAGTGTCTCGAACCTGCAGGTACCGTCAGCTCCTTGGACAGAGTCAAACGATACGACTGCTTACCAGCTGCGCAGGTTGCCCAGGGCTGTCCCTCGACGATGCAGCAGCTCGATCGTCAGGAGGCATCCGCAAAGGCTGGCGAAGTAAGACCCCGCGACTATTCCCGGGTTGAAGTGACTCGGCACGGTTTCACCGACCAAGTGCGTGTAATCGGAGCTCGAAGCCATTGCGCCTGGATGGCCGAGGGGTACTGCCCACAGGCTGGCGGTGCGAGTGCGGCGAGTCGACACCGCTCTACAGTGGAGCGGAGGGTGATGAGCAGCGGAAGTGGCCAGAGCGAAGTGAGCCGGAGTGAAGTGAGCCGGAGTGAAGTGAGCCGGTATTTCGTTCAGCTTGCGCCCGCGTTGTCCCACCCACGCCAACACCCCGGCATGGTCCTCGAGGCCGTGTCAAAGGATGGTGTGCGCGAGACGATGCACGGGAAAGGATGCAACGCGGTGACTGCGCAACGTGCCAACACTGCCCACCGTCGGCCAGACGCGGTGCGGTGAGCGGGGAGGAGATTCGGTTCCAAGGGAGCGGTGCGCAAGGAACGGCGTTGTGTTTCGCCCAATCGAGGCCCCAAGGGCGAAGACAAGGTCCTAGGGTCCAGCTGCGGGTCGCTGCATGGTCGTGTGCGTGGATGCAAGGAGGGTCAGTAGTGCCGTCGGTCAAGACGACGGCGACACCCAGGAGCGATGATGATGATGGGGTGGTAGTGGATAGGAGAGAGCGACGGTCGACGGCCCACAGACGGGCGGACGAAACGAAGGTAGAGATGCGCGTGGGAAGGATCCTGGCCGTGCTAGTCAGTGGTAGTCCACCATCGAGGCCGTCGATCGCAGCAGCAAGGGCGCACCAGGATCAGCCGCAGCCCGAATGGGCCCCAGGCCTGGCGCATCTCAGGGCGGGTGGAGCCTGCGCAAACAACCACCTCCACCACCCGCCGCCTCTCCCCGATCACTTCTCGCCGCGCGCCCCACGCGCGCCTCTCATTGGACGACGCCCCTCCAATGTGCCTCTTGCCGGGCGAGTGCCCGCCCGAAGCAGAAGGCGCGGGGGTGTGACGGGCGAGCGCACCTCCGGGGGTGCATGGTGCAACGCGCACCACGCCGGGCCACCTGCATCGCCTCCGACGCCTGCCGCCTCGTCGCCGATGGCCATCTTCCGCAGAGGGATGCCCGCGTCCGACGCAACAACAGCGTGCGCCCTCGTGTGCCCAGTGCAACCCCCCACCGCCCGCTGTAGCGCTCGGTCGTCGTCGAACCCGATGGCGCCCGGCAGTCGGACGTGGTTGTTTGGGTCGTCTGCCGCGCCTCTCCGCCAATCGACGCCAGAGCGGAGGGCCAGGGGCTAAACCGGGTGGTCGGGATCGAGCTAACGCTCTCGGAGCATCGAAGGAACAGGGGGTAACCTGGGTAACTCCGCGGATCCTTGTCTGACGCCATCTACCGGCGTGGCGCAACGGACGACACGCCTCTCGCACATACCGTACATGTAGATATGCCGTGGACAAGCGCCTACACATAGATCACGGCCTTGCCACGTTCTCGTTGTACCGAATTCCCCCTGCGTTGAGAGACAGCTGCAACAAGCTAGCCCAGGTACTACCCGAAACTCAAGAAGTCGTCTAGAGTACTATAGTTCTTCATCGAGTCATGACCATGATGAGCTCCACCACGTAGCCTGTAATAACACAGTCCCTCCATGGTACCGATTGACGCCCAATTGACTTTGGTTAGGTCGCTGACATGAGAGGATGCAGCGATGCTTGAAGAAGCCGTCTCTGCGCTCATACGCCATACGTGTATGTGCACAGGTGGCCGGCCAAGTACCACTACACGTACTCACAGGCTGTATCCTGGCAATGCCATTGCAGCTCCACCACAGCCTCGTGGCAACCAAACTATCGCAGCGGCCCGAGTCAGCACCAATTCAACTCAAACGCTCGTGCCCGGCACGTGGCATGGACAATTTCAGCTAACAAAGTCTATGTCCCACCATGCGGTCCAGAAGGACCAGAACCTCTGCTCGAGCGAACTCCACGCATGACTCAAGTCCAGAGACCGGCTTGGTAAGGCGACGTTGAACGCAGTACTGACCGTAGAGGCCATGCGGTGCGAGCCGGCCGCCACTTTGGCTGTTGCGCAGGTCGACCGAAGCCGCGGGCATTGCGCCTTTGGTGGTCCTCGGGGCTGATAAGCTACTGGTCGGACGCGAAAGATGCGGAGCGTGCAGAAGCGACTGCTTTCAGATGGCGATCATGTCATGCGCATCAAGCCAGGTGCCCCTCTCTACATGCTCGTTGCCCACCCAATTCTCTTCGCACCGCAGGCTTCTACTGCGATTGCTCTCAACCACGAGGGCATCATCTTCGTCTGGCCTGCTGTCGAGAGCAACCCAGTCGTCGTCGTCTGCGTCGTACTCGATCATGTCCACGTCGGAGACGTCGAACTGCTCGGCTTCAGACGGTGCGTCCTCGTCACCTTCGCTTACGTCCAAGTCACTGATACCAGCTGCATCGTTGAGATTCTTCTCGCCGATATGGTGGCTCGGGCCGCCCAGCTCCAAGTCACTCCCGTCTTCTCCCATCGCCGTGATCTGAGCACTTAATAGGGGACTGAACCGCCTCGCAGAGGTCTTGCCGTGCACACTCGTATGGAGCACACGCCAGAGATACACCGAAAGTGAGGCCTGCTGTTCGTCTGAAGTCTCTTCGGCGGTCTCGCGGACTTCTTTCGTCTCCCGCCGTACCCTTGAGCCGCGTTCTGTATTAGCGACAACGGAGTGTACTGCATGACTTATGCTCGGCAGGAAGATGGCCTGATCGGCGATAGCGGTCAGATAGCCCGGCGACCAAATCGCAGGCGCTATGTCTCTCAGACATTGGAAGTCCTTGCTTCTGCGCACACGCACGCCCTTACCGACCGCCTTGGATGATCCGGCAATAGCGAGTCTTACACTCGCATCGACCAGCTTCAACACGGTGTCGGCATTTCCCAGTGACTGCATGACGTTCTCACGGCCAGTAGTGCTGCATGTTCGCTTGAAGGGATCCTCAGCCAAGCTGTGCGAGCTCGTCAGAACCCTCCTCGCCATAGGTGGAAGGTGTGAGTCGCTGTCAGAGTGCTCAGTTATGCTGGAGCTTTCCAAAAGGATGTCGTCGAAAGTCGAATCCGCATCAGAAAGGAAGATGTTCTCGTCTTCCGTCGTCGGGCTTGCTGTCGCCGACGCGCTGCTGCTGTACTGAACAGCCCTATCGAACGTACGCATGCTCGAGTAGCTCTTGAGATCGTAAGTCTCGCTGATAATCTGCCGCTTGCGCTTGTTTGGGCAGTTCACGTTAATAGCAAGGCGCACGTCCTGGAGTGCACGGATCCGAACACCCACGGGAGGCTTGACGTCAAAGCAAGGGACATCGATGCCAAGCTTGTGGACGCGTTGTCGGTGTGTACGAGTCCCTTCACATGTTGTCAACAATAGGTTTATGTGATGCAAGCCCGTCTCCTCGCTGACAGTCGTCTCCACCCACGTCACCGCCAGATGGAGCTGTTGCCAATACTTCAATGCAGAAGTCAGCATCAGCAGTAGGATGTTGACCTGGTACAGCAAATGGTATACCTCTGCGTCGCGAAGGCTGCTTGTCATCGTGTCAAGTAGCTGGCCGGTGACCTCTGCGGTCAATTTGAGTGCCAGCCTAAGATCAAGAGCAAGCCGGAAGGCGTTGTTGATGTACAGCCAAGGCAGGCGCTCGTGTCGTGGCTCTAGTATCAGCTCCTCCCCCGGCACATCGTCCACATGTGGATTGGCGATGTGCAGAAGACTCGATAGCTCGACTCGCAGACCTGAGGTTGTTGAAACCAGGTCGAGCCGGCCAAGGTCTATACTTGACCCAGACATCGCAGGCTCACGGCGGCGGGACGCCACGCTGATCGGCCCCAGAGCTCGACGAAGAGCATGTGCGGCTTAGGTGCAATCGGGAGGCTTCGTGCGTGGATGTCGGCAGCGGTGTCGGGGGCCTGGAGTCGCGAGGTGGCGAGGTCCTTGTACATGTACCTCTACAGGTACGGTCTGCGGCAGATCCTTCCGCAAGCGACCGTGGTGGGTCTTGCCGGGCTCCGAGAGCTCCAAGCTGCATGTGCGTCTTCTCTCGCAAATGTAGCAGAGCGATAGGTCTCCACTGTACAAGGCGGACAGGGCGTGGCAGGGCAGCGCTGTCGTTCCCGTCCATCAGCGCTCCTCGGGATAAGATGGCGTGGCGAGCGCCCGCATTTAGACGCGTGCTTCGGTCTCGACGCGTTGAACAACCCTTGCGCCGCCAACTATCCACCACGCCTCGTCGCAGGACCGACGGGGTGTTCCGGGAGTTGACCGACCAGCGCGTGCAGACCCCATGGATCGAAGCTCTCCGGCAGCGGCAGCAGGAAGGGCAAGAGGCGGCGCGCGAACGAAGTGAGCCGAAGACGCCGCAGGAGCGAGATCTGGCGCCCAAGAAGATGAGCGACAGCCATCACTCGGTTGTGCGTAGCACAGGAGCGGTGGACAGTGCCACCTCACTGACTGATCCCCAAGACGTAGAGACTCCCGTTAGCGCAAGACCCATGGCTCCTCGACACGTATCTCAACTCCTCGGGCCACATACGGCTCGGTACCTTGTTCATGGACCTCGATGCACTCTCGGGTATCATTGCGTACAAGCACACAGGAGATGATGTAACCACTGTGACTGCAGCGTTTGACAGGATCACTATCAACCACCCATTGACGGAGATATGCGACCTGGAGCTCAGCGGCCAGGTCACCTACGCCTCTGGTGGCAGCAGCATGGAGATCAGCCTGCAAGTGGCAAAGGCTCCGAAGGCTGGCGAGAAGGCCAAGCCTGAGGATGTCATGATCATGGCGGCGTGCACAATGGTGTCGCTCGACCCCGGGACCAAGAAGCCGAAGAGCAACGCTCCTGTCCGGACAGATACCGAGGAGGAGAAGCGGCTGTACGCGAGAGGCGAAGAGAATAGCAAGCACCGCAAGGAGCTCGGCAAGAATTCTCTTCTGAAGACCACGCCGAACGACGAGGAGTCTGATCTCATACACGCAATGTGGCAGAAGCAGCTGCAGTATCACGACCCCAACGATCCTGTGCGCAAGCCGAAGAATGTCCACTTCATGGATGCTACGCGCATGAGTACGGCAAGCATCATGCAGCCGCAGTACCGGAATCGACACAACTTCATGATCTTCGGCGGCTTCCTTCTCAAGCAGACCTTCGAGCTGGCTTTCTGCTGCGCTGCCAGCTTCGCTCACTGCCGTCCAACGTTCGTGAGCCTCGATCCGAGTACCTTCCAGAATCCCGTCCCGGTAGGCAGCGTGTTGTATCTCACTGCGACTGTCGTCTATACCGACCCGCCTGTGGTCGCGAGCAACACGGAGGGAGCTTCCACGCAGGCTGAAGACGGGAACGAGCGGACCAAGGTGCAAGTGCGCGTCGACAGCAAGGTCCGGAACGTGGAGCACGGCGAGACGAAACCCACGGGCCAGTTCAACTATACCTTTACTGTTGACAAGAGCCTCAAGGTGCTGCCGAGGTCGTACACCGAGTTCATGATGTACGTCGACGCGCGACGGAGAGTGAAGAGGATACTTGAGAGCGTGCATGCTGGGGAGGCGGATGATGGCGCAGGAGACCGGATCACCGAGTAGCGAGGGGGAGACGCCACGAAACAGAATGCCTGTTCTCACATCTCCTGTTCATGCTCGAGTCGCTCATTGAGCAGAGTTCCTCGTCGCTCCCCTGGCTCGGTTCAATTACGATCCCGAGCGATGTTGAACACATTCGGAGCCGATCAGTCGGCCGATACAGCCCAGGAGACGGACCGGGTGAGCTCCCGATTGCTTACATGTAGACTGTGAAGTCTTGTCTTGTGAGCAATGTGGCCGCTCTACCCTGTGAACGTAGGCGTACGCATGATCTGTCCCCGATGTGAATGATGCCAAGCGCCGTCAGCTTTGCATGCAGTGCACACATTCATGTAATTGGATGGATCTTCGAACGTGCACGAACACTCGACCTCGCAAGCATGCATTGCCAGTGACATATCCGCTCGAAGCAAAGCGGCATGCACCTCAACGAACCGTGGCTTGCGAAGATACCCTAGCGTCTAGACTGCACCCCCACCTCACAGCATTGCCCTGTCGACCCTCGTGACTCCACCCGGTACTATCGCCACGACACGCCGAGCGCAGCAAGGCATGACGACCGAGGCAAGCGACAGCCATGCTCCTGCGGTGAGCGGCCAGCCGGCGGAGGTTTGCGAACCTGGCGACCTGGCGGAATCTAGACTCTTCCGACTGCCTGGCGAGTTGCGCAACGAGATCTACAGGTACAAATCATGGCTCATCGTGATCAGGATCAATGGACTAGGCTAATGCTCGAGTCCCGGCAGGTACGCTCTGCTCGAGGGAGAGTCGATCAAGATCAACAAGCATACCAAGCCAGCGCAACCGGGTGTGCTGCAGGCCAGTCAGCAATGCAGAAGGGAAGCTGGCGACATCTATTAGTACGTATGAGTGGTGGCGAGTGTCATAGTCAGCTTCCCCCTCGTATGGAACATCGACTGACAGCCGTCGTAGCCAAGAAAACATGTTCCTGTTCGGCATCTCCCACTTCGATGCCACCGTCTACGTGGACTGGTGCCGGACATCGTCACGTCGTAGATACTGCAAGACCACGGCGCACGTCTCGCGCTCTCAGAACTGGGCCAATCTGCTCTCATGGCTGAATGCCTACTGGAATCAGGAATGCGGCGGGATAGTATGGAGCGAAGAGGGCAAGGCGAACGCTGATGCAAAAGCCGCTACTCACCTGTTCGCCATGGTGCTGAAGATGAGAGCGCGAAAGTTTCTATCTTGGGATGATGCAAAGGACTTCCTCGAGGACGCTCATGCAGCGTTGGCAGAGATCAAGCCACGGTGGGCGTGGCGTTCTGGTTCTGCCGACTTGGTTGCGAGTCTGCAATGATGACGGTGGGAGCGATGGCGAAGCTACTCGTGAAAGAGGCAGCCCTTCCTCACTTTTGCTACCGACGGTCTACACTGCTCAGGTCGAGGGACTGGCCAAATCTTGGCCTTTGAGATTCCACTGAACCTTCGCAATACCACCTTGGCCAACGATCCAGAGATCGGTCAGGTTGGCTCCAGCCCAGGCAAAGTTCTGGACAACAAAGCTGGTCTGGATCCTCAAAATCAGTACCCCAAACTCATCCAGGACATCAACGCCCGGCCCGGCCCCAGTAACTACATAGCCGTTGGCCGCTACCTTCAGCCCGTCCGGCACCCAATCCTGAGCGTAGTACAGTGGCCGCTTCCCGGTGATATGGGTGCCGTTGTCGACGCGGTCGTACTTGAAGATGGCGCGAGGACCTGTCTGGTTGAACGGAGAGCCCGGCGGACCACCCGCGACAATGGATCCTGTCTCGGCACCGGTGTCAGAGATGTACACATGCTTGCCATCTGGCGACAGAGCGATGCCGTTTGGCTGGATGAGTGTGTCATCGACCATCGTCACGGCTCCTGTTGCAGGGTCGAAGCGGTAGGACGCAGTCTTAAGCTGCGGTGGGGTGTCCGTCAGACGGCTGCGATATATTGTCAGCCCGGCCTCTGCATACGTAGGCCCTATCACCTACTTGAACCACGAGTATTGCGGATCAGTGAACCAGACCGCGCCGGTAGTGTCCACGAAGAGGTCGTCCACGTTGTTGAAATAGAACCCGAAGTAATTATTGAGCAACGTCACGGTTCTGTTGGTGTGAGGATCAAGCGTCCGGATGCTCGGACGTTGCTCAGTCCCACCAATGCTGTTGTTGCCACCGGAGGCTCCCCAGTAGATCAAGCCATTGTGATAAGTTCCGCCGTTGGGAGCGTACACGGGAGGGTCGCTGAGGTACTCGCTCAGGGTCGGTGGATCCTGGTTCAAGTCGATCACAAGCTGCGGGAGGTAGCCGGCAGGCGGTGCAAGCTGGCTCAAGAACAGCTTATTGAGATCCGGGACGTACACCGGGGCTTCGTGCACCGCTGCACTGACGTTGAAAACGAGCTCAAGGGTAGGATTGGGTCCCAGGATGTCCAGCCCGCGCTGCTCGTCGAACAGCAGGAAGCCTGCGCCGGACACCAGGCCGAAGGATGTGTCGTTGGGGACTGAGGTCTGAGCAAAGCTAACGTCGGTGCTCCCTTCGCTCGAGTTGCGGAAGAAGTGGTATGGCATCACAGACGCGTAGCGGTGGACGCAGACCACATCAGCGGAGGATGGTCCACATATCTGAGCAAGAGGTGCAGTTACGCCCGGTGGCTGCGACTGGGAGAGGACAGCTCTCGCAAGGATGGAGGCGTATAGAAGCTTTGTCGAGGCCATGGTGATTGAGTTGGGGCCGCGATGGCTGATGAGAGACTAGCGGTGTCCTGGACACACGAGCCATGATTTATAGCCACTGTGTAGGCCTTGTCAACAGTGACATCAGGCCACATGGTAGCCAGCACCCTGGGCAACCCCTCAGCAATATGCTGTCGGGAATGGGGAGGTGAGGCGGAGTCAGTCGAGCGAGAAGAAGGCGGGGAAGCTCGTCAACATGGCCAGCGTCTGCATGTGAGCATAGAGTATGATGATTGCGGTCTAATAGAGACGGCCGGAGTGTCCACCGAGTATGCTAGCCAGGTCGAGGAAGCCGGTCGCTCTTGGCGTGCTTGATGTTGGTCGAAGGCACCGCGCACCGATCCTCATGCCCTGTAGGTACTAGTTCGTGGGAGCCAACAGCCTCTGCTCACACCGGAGCGTCCACCTTCGTAGAGACTCGGAGAGCTTGGCGTCAGTCTCGCACACGGATCTCACCCGCTTGCAGAGCAGCATGAGATTGTCGTATTGACCATCGTAGTAGAGCTCGCCGACTGCGTATCCCAGCAGCTGTCTGGTCTTCTTGTCCAGACGTGTGAGGCGTGCTGGGTCCGAATCAGCTCTCTCGATCAGCGACGCGTTATTGCAAGCTGTCTGAAGCGACGGCACGGCTTGAAGTAATTGCTCGTGGTTGCTGAAGTTGCTATCGTCCGCCGAGTATGTGTCTCTCTGAGCTTGAAAAGCTGCCTCGCTTTGGTGAGTACGGGAGACGACTGGGGTATCTGCTGCAGCGGTTTCTGCATAGTCGTCGGCATCCACCTCGATTGCAAATAATCCGTTGAGTGGCTCGGCCATGAGAGTACTTGACTTAGGGGAGGGAACAATCTCAAACGCCGATTCATGGGAGCAACCTTGAAGATGCGAACTAAAAGCTTTGACACGTCACGAGACTTTTAAAAATAGTGGAATGTTGGAGACCAATTGGTTTCGCCTATCAATACACACACCCTGCTTCCATCCACGCCGAATGCAAGCCCGTAGCTAGGCCCATTGTAGTAGAGGAGTTGCTAAGCCACATCACCGCAACACGGTTGCTTCGCGGCGACTCTCGTCCCTCCATTCAAACCCATTGCAAGACGCTTAGTCGAACGGGTTGTTACGGGTGCCCCTGCGGAGATGGCAGTCAGTAAAAGCGTGGTTGAGATGTGGGCGCGAAGCGCGAAGTGCTTACCAGTAGGTCATGAACAGGGAGAGGCCGACGGTCTCCATGACGCGGGCAAGCGCGCCAACGGCGATGGTATCGAGAGGGCGCTTCTCGGTGAAGACCTGAGCAACGACCTGAATGATTGTCAGCTACCTGTCCATGCACTCATGATGACGTATCGGCGTACACCTGGAGCAGCGCTGGCCATGAAGATCAAGCTACCGAGGTATGCGGCACCCTTGTAGCTGAGCGTGCCGGTCGCGTTGAGGAGCGCACCGACGCCGTAAGACTGGATGGCAGAGCCGGCGACCGAGGTACCCCATGCGGCAGCAGCGGAAGCAGCCTCCTTGGACTTGAAGAACTCCTCATTGCTGTTGGCAGCCTGTGCCTTACGGTAGGTGTCGCCAAAGACGGGCCCGAGGATGGCGAGGGACACGGCGTGGTTGAAGACAGCACCGACCGCGATGGCGGAGGGCTTGACGGGAGGGAGGTAATCTGCGGGCAAGGGAGCTTGTTAGCTGGCCGCTGGAGTGACGCGTGACATGGCGAACGTACGCAGGGTGGCCATTGTGACTGCTGTTTGATTCTGTCGCGTTCGTCGGTGGTGCAGGTGATGGAGAGGTCGGAGTGTTGATGATGTTTGGCGAGAGGAGAGGGAGAAGAAACAGCCAGCCGCGGATGAGGTGGAGCCAGCCTGCTTCGGTGTGGAAGCTCGGGCCTCTGACCTCACTGGTCACGGGAGCTTCAAGCCACATGCGCTCACGAGCCGCCGCTCGCGTGCCACTCACAGCTGCCTCGACACCAGGATGGGCGACCGTACACATGTATACTTGAGCATGAAGCTCAAGTCCCTAAGCCCCGACGTCTATCCCATCGCACATGTGACATCAAGATCGACCCAGCGTCTGAGAAGGAAAAGCCTCGATGCCGTGGCCACACTACCTTTTGAGAGCTTCACCCTCCGACTGTGGCCGTACTGGTGGCTGCGTGGGAACGCAGGTGAAAGCAACGGGCAACATGTGCTCGTCGATCACACCTCCGCCTTCTCGTGCCAAGCTCGGGGCGTGGCTCCTCCTGGTTCGATCGCATGAACCCCTGGTGATGCTGACGAGGAGCAGTTCCGCTGCATCAAGCGACCTCCACTGCTACACCCTGACTCTCGGGCTGCCAGTCGCCATCTTCCTTGCTCTGCACGACCTCGTGCACCTCCAGCCTTCCCTCGATGATATCTTGGCCGTTCAGCAGATCGTTCTCGTCTGCCCTCTTCGCAGCCTCTTCCTCGTTTGCCGCGATGCCGCTGGCGACATGTCGCTTAATCAAGCGCTGTCTGGCGACCTCCTCCTTGACATCCACGAACCACAACTCGTCCATGAGCTCAGCCGCCTCTTTCCATTCGGGCGCGCCTTTGCCAAGCGACAAGTAGTTGCCCTCGAAGACTAGCACACGCGCCGTCGCAGCGATGGGAAGATCCTCAGCCACCGGATCCTTGACTGCATGGTCAAAGCTGGGTGCATAGATGGTATGCGATTCCGGTGTCAGCGGTTGGCGTAGCTTCTTGACAAGCTCAAGGAATGCTGGCGCATCGAATGTGAAGGCAGCACCCCTGCGAGCATGTGCAGTGTGCGGGTCGGGCATGGCAGACAATTGCGCGCGCGTCAAGTGGTAGCCGTCCATTGGAAGAAAGGTGGCTATGCCTGGTTCAGAACTCATGCCCGGATTCTCCTTGCGCCAAAGGTCATTCAATCGAGAGGCAACTCGTGCTGCGAGCGTAGTCTTGCCTGTGCTGTAGTTTAGCAGCGCCAACCAACCTCGAGGGTAGAACTCGCCTTGGACGTACCTGAACCAGGTATGCCACTCACAGCAATCATGAGCCGTTTGCTCTTGGGCGTCTCCTGGAATCTAGCCCAGGTCTTTTCCACCAGCCTGTCCACCTGCTCTTCCATGGCTGTCGAGACAATGACACGAGCTTCGAAGAGCAGACCGAGAGCTTCGTGTGCACATCATAGCGATGGCTATACGAGGGTCAGAGCAGCCCGCTCCACGAGTACTTTCTTCTGAAGGTTGACCCACATGCGGGGCAACAGGTGCCCGCGCCTCCCGGCCAGCGGCCCTACTCTGGTGCCTCTGTTTGTTCCATGGTCACTCCAGTGCACCTACGCCCAATACATCAACCAACTCTGCACTGGTTTGGACTGCTTGGATTGAGCCGCGGAGATCATCACAGTTCTCCTGCGCAGCGTATTGATGATCACGGGCACACATAAACTGCTGCACCTACTTCTTGTCATGCGATGGGACCATGAGCTGTCCGCGGGTGACATGGACGCGAATGCTCCGACACTGACTGATGCATCTGAAGGATCGACCAATACTCCAGACAACATTGCCCACAAGAGCTGCTGGGAGCTCATAGCAGGTCGTCGATGCCCTTGTCCATGTCGTCAACAAGTAGTTTCAGCATCCCCTTGATCAGCGTCAGTGACTAGCTCAACATAAATTTGGCATGCTACGACGACTGACCTCCGGCATCACTGGCTTCCCATCGGATCCTTTGACGTATTTGAATGGCATGCTGACACTCTCGTTTGGATGCCCTGCACCATCGCCGTTGGCTGTTTCGGGCAGTTCAATGTCGGGTCGATCGACGAAGGGGATCTCGTCAAGGCGCTCTGTACCTCGTCAGTAGGGCTCGACAGTGTCACAGAACCTTAGCACTTACTGCCTTCTTGAACAACGATCCTAGTCACTCGAGCAGCCGTATCGGTAGTCATCTGCTCCGGGCCAAGTCGCCGACCAGGAAAGCCTTTGCTTCGTAGCTCGCCAGTCCTATCTGGACATGATCAGATGGTGTACTGAAGACGCCTCACTGGTACTCCGACATACCTCGAGGAGGATCATCTCCAAGAATGCCGCCAAACAGAAACACGTCGAACAAGTCGCCGTCGTCTGGACCGATGTCGCGCTCGCCTTTCGGGTCCAGCAAGCAGACTCTCTGTCGAGCTCCAGGTGACGAATACAGGGTCTCGATGCTGCGCTGTTGGACAACGTCTGTTGGCAGAGCAAGCTGTTTCTGCACGCCCAACGCATCCGCCACTCCAGATAGGATGAAGTCGGCGCCAGAGTCTTTGCATTCCTGATAGATGCATCTATACTCGAGGGTTTGCCATGCTTCCAACTCGGGATCCAGATGCTCCACCACGAAGATGTGCTTTCTTGACCCCTTGGCGGCCATGGCCATGCCCAAAAACGGAAGGGGGAGTATCGACAAGCCTAAAAGTTCTTGGTTAGAGGAATGCAGTATGTTGGATTGTGCTTCGAACACAATACGGCTGGTGCTATGCAGCTCCTCTACGGTCTGCACAGGCATAGGTCGGTGATGCCATAGGGGACATGTGTTGTGTTCGACCCGCACTCATTGTTGTGCATTTATTCGAAACAGAAACCAACGTGGTCATGTATCGATAGCGGGGCGGGGAGGGAGGGAAGGGGTCTGACAACTCAATATGGACTGCAGCTTCACCAGTGGAAGTCAGATCATCACGAGGTCACACGCACACAACCGTTACTGAGCCATTGCACACCTCCGACCATCGATCGCCCCTACCTCCCCTTGCTGACTCTGCCCCGCCGCCGATCACCTCCGCCAAACCAACCCCTTGACTTTGGCAATTGACTGAAGAGCTCGCCAACATCCGCAATCGAAGCGACACGATACCTGAGCGATACTTGCCATTGAACGTCGTGTGCTCACCTTGAGTGCGAGCAAGAAGCTCATCTGTCGTTCGAGAGCTGAGGAAAAGCCTTGACTGCAACACTTCCCGGTGATCGTCCACGGCAGCACAGGAGCCTGAGGGCAGAGGAGCAGCGCGACCGGCGACATGAACCCGCACCAGAAGAACAAGGTCGAGATCAGTGTATGAAGGGTGCACCTCGCTGTACTGCGCTCTGTGCTAATGCTGGGGCCAGCAACTCAACGAAGAGGAGCAGAAGCTCTTCCGCCTGTACGGCAAGCTCCCGAACAAAAAGGACCTCCTGCAGAACAAGCTCAAGGAGCGCAAGTACTTCGATAGCGGCGACTATGCCATGAGTAAGGCGGGCAAGGCAGACGCCGGCGGGCTGGGCCGAGAGCACCCCTCGTACTGCATCCCACCAGATTGGAAGTAGTCTGCAAAGTCTGTGCTGACAGCTCACTAGGCCCGAGTCCATTCCTCATCACTCGCAGCAGCAATCTCAGGGCTCGTCGCAATCTACCGGCTCCATCAGTGGTCCATCACTCCATCCCACGTATAGCCAAGGACAATCTGGTAGTCCGGTCAAGGAGCCCTCGGTACTGCAACGAGGCATGAGTGTGGATGAGCAGGACCCGGAGGCGGTGGCCAGCCAAGTGGAGCAGGCTGCGGAGAAGAAGGGCGTGCCGATCAGACAATAGCGCAGCTCATCAGAAGCTTGGGAGTCACGGATATGGTATCGAGACGGCCATGGCATGGGAGCCTGCAACGAGGAGTACGCGGACGATTTAGCGATGAGGCGTTTCGAGGTGTCAGCAACGAATGAGATCTGCTGGTACGCTTTGGTATACAACTAGCTTGAGCCGGGCTCATGCGGCTTTGCCTCTCTGCGAGAGCAGATTTAGCGCGCTACCAGCAAGTATGAATCCGCACTGATCCTTTGACAAGTTGGCTTTGACAGGCACACTGAAAGTGTCTCCGTTAGCCTGCCTTGTGACCAGTAGGCTTACGCTGCCATCACCGCCATTGCGCAGCACATCGTACAGGCCTTCCGTAGACACCTCGTCGCAGGCTGCTATTCTATTATAATCGGCCTCATCCGCAAATGTAAGCGGCACGACGCCCTGCTTCTTGAGGTTCGTCTCGTGGATCCGCGCGAAAGACTTTGCAACAATGATCCGGCCACCCAGATACCTCGGCTGCAACGCAGCATGTTCACGTGCCGAACCCTCGCCGTAATTGTGCTCAGCGACGACCAGCCACGGTTGTCCAGCGTCTTTCCATTTGGAAGCAAGCTCGGGAATGGTATGCGTGGAGCCATCAACATCGGTGACGCTGTTGACGGCATCGGTGTCTGCACTGACCGCTCCGATAAGGGTGTTCTCGGAGATATTGGGCAAGTGGCCCTTGTACTTGAGCCAAGGTCCTGCTGCAGAGATAGTGTCGGTCGTACATTGACCCTTGACCCGGACCAGGACTTTCATGCCTGTGAGCTCGCCCTGCGGGAAAGGATCAAACGGTTCCAGCAGCGCCAGACGGTCTGACTTTGGGTCCACGGCGATCTCAACGCTCGAATTTGCCATCGGTGGCGTGGGCTGGAACTCAGCATTGCCAGCCGCAAAGCCTTTGCTTGGAAGGTCGGTGCCGTAGGGCGGGTCAAAGCGAAATTGTTGGCCGTTGGGAAGAGGTATGCTGTCTGTCAACGGATTGAAATCAGTCCGGCCGGAGTAGGACATAGCGGTGACCAGCTCAGGTGACGCGAGGAAGTTCATCGTCTTCCTGTTGCCGTCGTTGCGGCCTGGGAAATTGCGATTGTAGCTCGTGAAGATTGCGTTGTCCTCGCCCTTTTGCATGCCGTCTGTCCGGCTCCACTGGCCAATGCATGGCCCGCAGGCGTTGGCCAGCACCATAGCTCCGGCATCTTCAAACGTCTGCATTGTGCCATCGCGGGCTACAGTCGCCCTGATCTGCTCGGAGCCAGGGGTGATGAAGAAGTCAGCCTCGGGCTTCAGGCCTGCCTCAGACGCCTGTCGCACAAGAGACTCGCAGCGGGTCATGTCTGCGTAGGAGCTGTTGGTGCACGATCCGATCAGGCCAGCTCCGAAAGTCTCTGGCCATCCGTTGGCTTGGGCGACTTTCTTGAACGCTGACAGGGGCGTGCTGAGGTCCGGCGTGAATGGTCCATTGATGTGAGGCTCCAGCTCGCTGAGATTTATGACTACCTCATCATCGTACTGCGCGCCACTGTCGGCCATCAGAAGATTGTGGGAGTCAGGCGAGGCAGCGATTGCTGCAGCTTGCTCGGCGATGGAGCCACGGTGCGTCGATTGGAGGTACGGGATGTGAGCAGACGGGGTAAATGGGAAGATGGACGTTGTTGCACCAATCTCAGCGCCCATGTTGCATATTGTGGCCATGCCTGTGCAGCTCAGGCTGTCCACACCCGGACCAGTGTACTCAATGATATAGCCGGTGCCGCCACGAACCGTGAGCTTGCCCGCCAGGCTCATAATGACATCCTTGGGCGAAGCCCATCCGCTGAGCTTGCCCTCCAACCTCACGCTGCGAATCTTTGGTGCTTTGAGTTCCCATGGCGCGTCTACCAGGGCATCGACAGCGTCTGCACCGCCCACACCGATGGCAATGGCACCTAGCCCGCCAGCGTTCGGGGTGTGGCTGTCCGTGCCGAGCATCATGAGACCAGGCGCAGCGTAGTTCTCAAGCACCGCTTGGTGTATAATGCCGGCGCCCGGCGGCCAGAACTCGATACCGTATTTCCGCGCCGCGCTTTCGAGAAAGTCGTAGACCTCTTTGTTGCCGGTGATGCTGTTCGGTAGGTCGGTATCCGCGCCATTCTCCCCTACAATCATGTGGTCGCAGTGTATGCTCGCTGGCACCGCCGTATTGGGCAAGCGGCAGGTCATGAACTGCAGCAACGCCATCTGGGCACTCGCGTCCTGCATTGCCACGCGGTCAGGCTTGAGCTTGAGCGTCGCCCTGGCTCTGATGTCCGCGCCATGATTCGTCCCCTCCAGCAGCGACTCCTCGGGGTTGTCGAGGTGGGAGAAGAGGACCTTCTCGGCGAGGGTGAGTGGGCGCGTCGGTAGCAAGCGGCGAGCCTCGCGCAATCGCTTCAGCAGCAAGGCATATGGTGGTGTGCGGGCCTCGACATCACTGGCGACGGCGGGGATGGAGTCGTTCGCGGTCGCGAGCGTGCGGCGTTGCAGTATCAGGCTCCGGAGGCTTCCAGGAAGGGCGAACAGCGAGCCCCCGTTGAGGACGCCTGGTGCTCGCCTGGCGGTGAGCATGTTGGCACGCAATGGATGCAGCGCAATATTGGGAGGATGGAAGTCCGACAAGTATATTCTTCCGGACCTCCAATGGACGAGCGCCGATCTCGGCTAGTCACGCTGGAAACCGGGCCACCAAAACACACCACGGCCATCACCTCCTCCTCTCGTCCACATCTCAGAATCTGCGATGGTGTGGTATACGTGCCCGCGATGCATATGCACTGCCGAACAAACTGCTACTGTCGTCGTCCTGGGTTGACCCGCAAACAGGCGTGTGCAGGTGCCGTCAGATGTGCTGACACCACTAGACATACAAAAACGAGCTACGAGTCTGAACAACGCTCTGTGGCCTTTCGACAACTCTGGAGACACTCAAGAGTCGCTCAGCCGACTCTCGCACCATGCAATCGCTCTTGACGGCATTCGAACATGCTCGGGAGTCCCGTCGCCTGGTACGGCAGCCCGCGCAAGACCATCTCCGCCACGCCCTTCGCGCAAAGGAATATCATCGCGTTGCCACCGCCATTGTAACCGGCCAGCACATACTGTCTATCTTCTTGCCCCGGCAAAACACCGACGTATGGCATCCCGTCAGACGTCACACCTTGGATGCCTGTCCAGATATGATCAGTAACGGCGCCACTATTCTCCCAGCCGAGGAAGTGCCGCTGCATCAGCCCATCAAAATGCGCCTTCGCTCCAGGTAGCTGGACCGAGTCATCCCAGTTGTCATACCAGCAGCTCCGGTCGTTGGCAAACGTCCATTTCGCACCACCCACGACGATACCGCCATCGGGTCGCGGATTGAGATAGTCTACGTATTCGGTGTCCACGGGACCTTGAGGGTAGGCGATGTTGTAGGTGTCGGACAGATGCGGCGCCACTGGCCGCTCAGGTCGAATATGCGCAGCTGTGCTGCTGGTGGGAACAATCTGACCATCGAACAGCGGACAGATGCCGCTGGTGTAGGCGTTCGTGGCAAAGATGACTTTGCTTGCCTTGATTGCTCCACGTGCAGTGTGGATGATGTTGCAGCCAGAGGGATCAGTCGTGACGGCCGTGACAGGCGTATTCGTCTGCAAATTGACGGCATCACGCTCCACGAGCCTGGAGAGGAGCTGGGTGACGAATTTGTACGGCCAAAAAGAGCAGATGGGCGAGCTGATTGCCGTTTCAACATCCTTCACAGACGTCAACTGCTCCGCAAAACTCGCGTCAACCAGGCTGCGTTCCCTCGTCCAGAGATGATCTTGATCGAGCGACGCTGAGAAGCCTGCCACGACGTTGTCGGCCTCATCAGCATCCAGGAATACGTCGTAGCTCCGTCGCAGCTCGAACTCGCAATCAAGCTTCTCCTTCTCCACTGTTCGCTTGAGGGCGTATATCTGGTCGTCTACGAATTTGGCAAATTCATTGGCGCGGGCGGGGCCATGCTTCTCACTCACGGACCGCAGGGTCGTCGATTTGACCTTGCAGTGACCGCCGTTGCGACCAGTGGCTCCACTGCAAACTTGCCTAGCCTCCAACAGCACTATCGAGGGAGGACTGATCCCAGCTTGCTCGGACAGATGATATGCTGTCGCAACACCAGAGAGACCGGATCCAATGATCGCGATGTCGCATTCTTTGGGGAGTTCCGTGGTCGAACGGTACTCGTCGAGATGATGGGGCTCCGTGCGCCAGTATGGGAGCGTGGCATTGGGGACCGGGAGCACTTGTCCTCTCCACGTTGATCGTGGATCAGTCCCAACGCGATCGGACTTCGCCATGACTGGTCTCACGACCATTTCACGGGTGAAAGTGATGTGAGGAGCGAGCAAATAATCGTTCAAATGGTTCACGCGCTTACATGTATTGTATCCATCGCAACCTATTGATCCCTGTCGGCGTGTGGGGCGGTCCCCCGGTCGACAAGTCTAGTCAAGGAACATCTGCATGCGCAAGTCGCCTCATCCATTTGTTATCGCTGCGGCTTCGCCCCGGCGACGATCAAGCCGCGACCGATCGTCGCCTTTGCAACCTGACAATCCACTTAGATGAACGGCACAAGCTGCATCAAGCTCAGCAACGGTCGCATACCGTCGGCCTTGGAACCGGCTATCGCAGGGAAGACTGTCCCGCGCGCGGCTCATTACGACATGCAGCAGCAGCTCTCGGTGTGCCCGGGCCCAGCCTGATCGATGGAGGGGACCTACACTTCTCCATATCATGACTGGGACACAATCACCGGTACGTTGAGTCATGCGGTACAGTACAAACGAGCAGAAGCATACATCCTGGGACACACGAGTCGCCAACGGCAAAGCTCGATGTGATCACAGTCAGAGCTCTTGTACCACCAGCCATCGCAATCGTGAACATCGCTTTTCCTCCTCGACCGCACCCTCGAAGCCGCGACCATGCCATTGACCCTCGCGCAGCTTTGCCAGCTCCTTCGCATTCTGATCCATCTTGTGCTGCAGATGCTTCCAAGCCAGCTTGTCCACCTTCTTCACATTGCTGTCCTGCTCGGGAACGTCGAATCGTAAGGGCGCCGCATACCGAGCGATGGCGTTCAGCCGCCGTGTGCAGATGGTGTCTGTGAGAGTCTCCTTTGACAGTGGTCCCAGGCGTGGTACTTCCGCAGGCAAGCGCAGGACTTGTGTGCTTAGATCATCATCTTTGACAAGGCTGACTCGCAGGCCTCGCGGCGCGAAGAACTCCCTCGCAGCGCGACTGAGATGAAGCTTCGCTCGGCCGCTCGATTTCCCAGATCCCGAAGACGCGAGGGCAGAGATACCGCGGCCCGCAAGTGGTATGAGCGGGAGGGGCACCATGCTTATGCCAGCACCCACCATCTTGAGCCCCTGGAAGGCAGATGTCGGCGCTTGCGCCACGGTCAGGCCATCCAGGAAGGCAACAAAGTCGCGCATTGAGACGTCGTGAGAGGCCAGAGCGTCGGAGTAGCAGCGCTGGAAAGGCACGCTTTCGCCTAACGGTGGCACATCGAGCTGAGGTACCACCACCGGGAGCGCCATTCGAGAATGCTTCGCGGGAGTCTGTGAGGCGAGGATGGGATCCAATTGAGAAGCTGGCCGACCACCGTCCGGTCCTCTGGCCTCGAGAGCGTGCTTTCGGACGTCTCATCGGGAGTGATAGGCGTGTTGAAGTTGCTTCCAGCGCCAGTCTCGCGATGAAGGGCCTCATAGGCAGGTGGAGGATCGCGAGATGAAGGCGACGTGGCGGTGGGAGAGCCTGGCGACGCCTTCCCTTGCGCTTTGATGTCTGTATCGCATTCGGAGTCGACTGGTATTGGCGCGCTCTCCTCTCGCGAAAGTGTCTGCCAACTGCTCACGACCTCCTTATCGGCCTCTCTGACGGGAGAGATTACACCTGCTCGCCTGCCTTGCTCGACTACCATGGGAGCATTCTCTGGTCCGGACTGCACTTCCTGAGTAACGACCTGCTTGTCAGTATCCATCTTGTCGGCCTCGAGCTTGAATGCGATCGGAAGTGACTCTACACGTGAGTGGGAGTCTCGGTGATGAAATGTCAGTATTCTCTGGTCCGTCGCAGTTCGACGCGGATACATTCAACAGCTGGTCTCGAAACTGCACCTCTCCCACATCTTGGAGATGGAGACCATGATGTACATATGCTCGCATGCCCGTTCTGGGTGGCTCAAGGGAAGGGGCTTAGATGGCCGCCCACATCCTTCGCGCACTTCCGGGCTAGAGAGGTCCATGTCGAACTTCCCGATGTGGCAGTGGTTGCGATTGAAGTCACATGGTCCCACTACAACCACAAGATAACCCTGGTAGCCAATCTGGAGTTTCATTTACTTCCTCGCTCGACTGCAATTCTCGGGTACCGTATCAATAGCGGTAGCGACTCCAAGTATCAATCAGCATTGGCGAGGCGCGTCGTCATCAGAGCATGTAAGTCAACCGTTCTGTACATCAGTATGTCTACCCTTCCAGGTCCGGAAAGCATCTGCGAAGCCCGTCGAGATGTCTGTGGAGAGTGAGAGCAGCCCGAACCCTCCCCTCACCCCAACATCGCCTCCTAAACTCACCAGCGGCACCATACTAACCCTGCCATGCGCGCACATGAATGGGAAAGCACACCTGCTCAGGTCTGCCAGCAGTTCTTCGCACTGTGTCACCGATAGCACATCGTTGAACATGATCGCGGAACGGCAGGCTCGCGAGTTGAGCATCTCCAGTATTCCTTTTGGGCAGGATCCCATGCGCCGAAGCCACGCTCGATCGTCCTTGACGCCGGGTTCGTCCTTCGATCGGGCTGAAGTGGAAGACTGGGCCACGGTCCAGATCTCGGTACGAAGCAGCTCGATCAGAAGGTTCGGCAACAGCGTACACCGTTCGGCGATGCCCGGTGGAAGCGCTCGCACGACGAGTAAATGCTCTGCAGATGTCTCTCGAACCTGCGACGCACCGAGTGTCCCCGCAATACGATCTGGATCGTAGAGAATGCCCCAGTCCGCAAAATGCTGCGCATGCTTCAGAAACAGCTCGCTCTCGCCTTCTGATACGCTATATCGTTGCGGCCGCAGCAGCAACACAGTCGAGACACCCGAGCGGCAGCCGATATCAGTGGTGAAGGATGCAATTGGGAGACCCTCGTCGATCAGTGCACATAGCTCTCCCAGTAGCCCTTCCAGAATGACTCGTTCCGACGCGGCATGCTGATCGACCAGAACAAGCGTCCGGGGAGCATCAGCATCCCCCGTTGCAGACATTGAGCACAGTATGAACTTCTCGTCCACCTGTCGAACGACGCTCGCTCGCCTAAGTCCATCCTTTGACAGTGTGCTTGTACCCCTTCCACCGGTTTCGTCGAAGTGCTGCGTCAATGCATGATCCGTGCACCGATGACCGCACACTTCCGCGACGTCGACGCCTGGGCCAGTGAAGGAGGTGACGGGGATCCGATTCTCGGCCTGCTGTTTGAAGACAGGATTGTCCCATTGCCTAAGGAAACCTTGGAGCCAAGTGTGCCCTTCCGACATGTTGGGCGTAGTTTTGCGACGAGCAAGGCTCAGAGCTTGACCCGTTGACGATATCGACGTGTCAATGGCGGCACGCTGCCTGGATGGCACCGTATTACTCGTATGTTCGGGATCATGTGCTGCACGCAGGGCCTCCATAGGTAGGACAACGCCAGTGCGCGAGGTTACACGGTGCGTCTGCTTTGTCGCTGGGTTGGTCCAGCTGATCACCGTGTCGCTTTCGAGAGCAGCTGTATCGGCCAGTGTATCTGCAGTACTACTTGACGCAGACGTTGGTAGAGATGTAGGCTTGTCGCGCTCGGCTTGCTTCGCTGCTTCAACGAAGGCCTCATCGTCTACACTGCCGAAATCGTCGCTCGGCAAAGCTCCAGGAGCGGGGCACGTTCTCACTTCATCGCAGATTGTTGACTGAGCGGTGGATCCTGCTCTCGACTTGGCGGATTGCGGAGACTCTGCGCTCAGCTCACCCATCCGAACTGGTGCGAGCTTGAATGGGTGTCGAGTCAGCTTTGAGGCAGCCGTGACTGTCCCGTACTGACCAGCTGGTGCGGTGGCTGGCTTCTGCGCTCTTGAAGGAGCATCATGGTAAGTACTCCTGACGCTTTTGATGCGACTGACGCTGTTGAAGTATGTGGTCGGGCTACGACCTTCGGCCTCCGGTGCCTGCATAGCACGGATGCCTGGACGGTCCAACATCTGGCGTTTCCTGGACGTACTTGCACCGACAGCGGTCGTCGGCCTCTTGAGTGAAGGCGTAGTGGGCATGCTACCTGCATTGGGCCTTTGAGAATGGTCTGCCGGGAATCGAAGCGGTGTCGAAGGGCTCGAGGGTGCTGATGGAGCACGCTGCTCATCGCTTCCTTTGTGCCTACGCGCCTTGGGCCTGAAGTGATGAGCAGCGAGCCACTCCGTCACCACCGCCTCCAGCAGACTCATCATGGTCTTGAGTAATGCTCCACTTGTCGAGTCAACCCGAGTCGACTGACATGTATCGTCGCCGCGAAGCTGAAGCTGAAGCACAAACATTGGCCAGCGGTCAACGCCCTTCTTGGATTGCAATTGTTGTTGCGTGTAGCCATCATTCTTGTAGCGTCGATCATGCTGCCGTCTCACCTTCTCGGCCTCCTCCAGAGGTATAGCTTCTTCGACCGTGCCAAAGCTACTACTTGCGAAGACGCGGTTGATGTTGTCGTAGATCTCGTGATGTCCGCTACCACTGTCACAAGGACGTATGCCTATGCTCGCGAATTGGCACTGCTTAGTGGGCGCCGGGTCTAAGCATATGGCACCCCTGACGGACACGTCGCCGCTTGCCGCAAATACCGGCACCCACTTGTGACGGGAGTCCTGGGGTGCAAGCCCAGCCTGGAAGAGCACGGGCAACGCATCTCTGAAGTCGTACTCCGTGCTTTTGCCCGCCAGCTGGTTCAGCGTCTTCTCCGTGAGTGCAGTACTCTCTGCAGCATGACCCCCAGACAGTCCCACAGCCCTGCTATCCAGAAACTCATCCCTTAGCTTGACAGCGCACGTTTTCGGCCACGCAAGGAGCAGAGCAGCAGTGCCGTGTTTGAGTTGCTGCCACGCTCGATCATCTTCCGCACCATTCTCGGCAGCAGACACACGTTGCTTGACTCGGACCGGCATGTTGCCAAATAGATCGCGTGCCGTGACACGTGTTCCGTGTGCCAGAGACAGCTCGTGGGACGGTGGAGCCGGGACGTGACGAGCCACGGTATTGCCACGGAACATTACAAGCGTGGAGTGATCTTGATGTTCCCGATGCCGGGACGTGATGGTCAGCAGTGACAAGGCGGCCAGTGAGGCGAGATAGGTGCCACTGCTGCCGTGGAAGTCGCTTCCAGCGACTCGCTTCGATGTGTGGTACATCCGCCCGAGCCCCCCATCTGCTTCAAACTCTGCAGGAGGGATACCGCCGCCATTGTCCTCGACTGTGCAGCCTCCACGGCGGAAGTCGATGGTAACACCGACATCGCTTGCTCCGGCATCCAGGCTGTTCACTAGTAGGGCCAAGACGACTCCTTGGAGGCTAGTGATCTGCTTTGAAGATGAGATCTGGAGGGCATCTGCGGCGGGAATTGGTGAGATACGAGACATGTCGAAGACGATACTCAGCACTTGGACTGGATGTGCGCGGAGCTGTGGTGGCACACGCCGAAGTCATCGTTGTGCCCACGCATGGCGACACCAGAGGTCTCTGTGGCCAAGTCAACGCGGATGTGTCATGATCACTATGCTACACGATCGAGCGGGGTTGGGGCGACAGGACAGTGATGGGGTGAGCTCACATGATGATGTGGATGTACATGTACAATACTGCCTGCGTGGAGGAGGCGATAAGACCTGGGACACTAGCGGCGGGCGCATCGGCACGTTCGCAATCAGTCCCGTCCCGACAGACCCGATCGGCTCTCGGCTGTTTCGGGATCGTCTCGGCTGTCTCATGCGCGATGCCCACGACCGCCGTTGTAAGACTCCTGGATCAGCCCCTGCAACGTCAACCGGCTACATGAACCAGCTCGCGCCGATTCGGTTCCGGGGAGTCTGCACTTCTGCGGTATCCAACTGTCTTCACTGAACACAACCCTGCCGCAGCCCGCACCACGCACGTGGAACTTCGGCTCGAGTTAGATCCACGTCATCGGACATCTGCTGCTGCTGCATGCCGAGCTGCAGGGCGGACCTTCGGTAGGAGCATCGCGAAGCTCTGCCAGTCGGCCAGCGCATTCAGCTTGATTCGGCGGCCGCAGGCTTTGCTTTGTGCACCACACGCATCCGATCCCCATCAAATCTCTGGCAATTCAAGCGAGCCAGCAAGCACTTGGCCGTGATGGCCGCTGAAGTAGCGCCCCGACCGCCAGGTGAGTTCCCTTCGTGGCCTGCAATCCAGCATGGTCCTGCGCTTTTGGAGGACGTGGACGGGACCAGGCGCTAATTCCACCGCTGCAACATCAGAACGTCCAGCCAAGACGCGGAAGCCCTTTGCAGCGTGGGTCAAGCGCATCACCAATTTGAAGGGCAGTGACGACTCCGAGAGCGGCAAGAAGAAGCGCGCATTGAAGCAGAAGAAGAACAACACCCACAACGGCGTCCTGCAGAACAATCCGTATCCAGAGTCAGGCCCGCTGCGCCAACGCGACCCGTCACCGAGCAGCACCAACGGCCACCTCTCCTTCTCCACGCCTGCATCCCGGCCTCTGGACGATGCCGGCAGCTACAGCTCCGGGGCGCTGGATGAGCACGACGGCCACCCGCGCAGCAACAAGAGCGGCGCGCCGACACTGGCAACGAAGCCCGGGACGATCCAGAGTGATGGCCATAGCAAGGCAGCCACGACCACCACCCGCGGCGGCGCGTTGAGTAGTACCGACGGAGCCGGCGCGGGTAGCACGTTCAGCTCGCCCGCACCCAGCGAGCGCTCTCTCACCACAACCCTCACCACCATCCAGTCGCAGTCGACGGGTCAAGTGCTGCAGAACGGCGCATCGGGCCACCACGGCACGCACCATCACGGGAGTGTCAACAATCCCAACCCCGTCATGTTCAGTCATCAGTATCCCACATCGCCTGCGCCATCCAACTTGACCGCTTCCGCAATTCCGCGACACATCTCCGAAGCGATGCCCAGCACCTACTCTTCCGCCACGGCGAACAACCTCCTGACCGATGATGCCAGCATCCTGACACTCGCTTCCTCGTCCAAACGCAGGAGGCGCAGCATGGATACCGACGCGTCGGTGCGCGCATTGGCACCAGGGTCAGTGTGGGGCGGCAGCAGGGAGTCGCTGCCCTTGAGTGTGCTCTCCGGCAACCTTGACACTGGCGCGAGCGGCCCGTCTGGCCTCTACTCCGCCTCGCAGAGTCGACCATCGATTGGAGGGATAGCGTCTGCGGAACGGGCCAGCATCTACAGCAGCCAAGGTGTCTCCGCGCCCGCGCTGGCGAGCGAAAGGAACAGCTTCTACTCCCACAAGCCGACCAAGGACTACTCGGACGCCAAGTCTCTGCGCAGTATCACGAACCTGGACGCCCGGTCGCAGTACGGCGATGCGCGCTCCATCAACTACGATGCTCGGAGCCAGCTGGGTGGCGAGGTGGGAAGTTTGAGAGGTTACGAGGGGAGCATCCGAAGTGGAGCGCTGGGTCATAGCAGGAACGATAGTATCCCTGGCAGTATCGGCAGTCCGCTCGCGAGCCCGGGATTGAGGCAGCACGGGGGTGCGAGTGGTGCGCTGAGTCGGAGGAGCAGTGATTGGCAGGAGCTGCATGATGGAGAAGTGGAAGGGAAGGATGAGCGGATGGACGTTGATAGGACGTGAGCGATAGCGTCGGATTCTTGAGAGGATTGCTGTGTGATTGATCATCGGCGAGAGGCGTCTGGTTGCAGGACTTCGGTCTGGAGTGCATTCCGATACCCCATGTCTGCCAGGAGAGGCGACAGTCATAGTGATTATGTACAAGGAAGTTGATGATATTCGCTGTAGGCGTCTCGGTACAGACTGTCTGCCCATGATTTGTGAGTCATTCAGGCAAAGCAGCGGCCGGCCGAGAAACGTCGCGAGGTTGACATCCCAGTCTCGTGGTTGGACCGACGCCTCACAACCTTAGACACTGCAAGCTCAACATACCCACCTACCTTTGAGATGCAATCGGTTTGACCCATCTCGGCAAGATTGGTACTCTCGGTGTCTGCCTCCGAGAAGCGGACCCTCAGGCTTGCTCGTCAACCTCATGCTCGATGTCCTTGACCCTCGGCACCTTCGTCAGCTGCAGGCCGCAGAACTCCGCCACCTTCTCGATCTATGCTCAGCACCAACATCAGCTACGCCCGATCTCAAATATCAAATTGAATCACAGAGATGGCTACTCACGCATTGCTGGATCAACTCGACATCATCGTGACTCACGCCGATCCGCCTCGTCCCGCGCAGATGCCAGCCCGTCTCGCGCTTCAGATTCTGGATCATGATGCCCGAGAGGACCACGAGTTCGGTGTCGATGCCGTCGAGGATGGTGTGATCGGAGAGGTAGAGGCCGTAGGTGATCTCGATGGATAGCCATCCTGCATCAAGGTCGTTAGTCCATGATCTGTGTGATACTGGGTTTACGCTATGGCTCACGGAGATCCTTGTGTGCTGGAGGAGTCGAGCTGTCAGCACAGTCTCTGCAAAGTCAACGCTCGCGAGCTGTCAATACGTACCCGCCATCATCTCCGCCGTCTTCGTATCGTTGTGACGATAGATCTGCGCAAGCCAGTCTCGGCCTCGCTGCTGGTTGGCTTCGCCCGATTGCCAGTGCTCCCTGCAGCGTTGTGATCAGCTATGGCTCGAAGAAGTCGATGGTAGTAGTACCGTGAGAACGAGTAATCCTTGTCTTCCTCTCGTTCCACTTCACCCATTGAGAACACTGCCTCCAGGGGCTTCGGTACGCCTATGACCGAAACTAACTTCACGAGTGCCTCGCGTAGCCTTCGCATCAATGCTTGACGTTGCTCCGGAGTCTGGTACTGCGGTTTGGAGATCAGATAGAGGTACAGGTCCTTCGCGAAGCCTGGGTGGCCACCGCCAGCGATGGCTGCGATCTGTTATGATTTTTGTTACAGACTCGAATCAAGCAGCGTTGTCTCGGAGGACATACTGCTAGGATGTACCATCGTCCTTCGCCCACAGTCGCCGATGGGAATTGATCCTCGAGGGCCTTGAACAGCTGAAAGGCATCGTCCCGAGAAGGATTTGTGAGAGCCATGCTGAGCCGAAACAGCGTTCGCAAGGGGCTACAGTCTCAGGCACAACGTATGAACATATGTGGAGTCGGCAGGTATGAGTCGCTTCGCAACAGCGCAGTGATGTTAGAGAGACTCCTACTCTAAGGCTGGCAGACGGATCTCGAATTACACGAATACATCCAGTGCAAGACGCAAACCGACTCGGTACATGCAGCATACATGCACGTCAGCTTCCCCAATTCCGAATCGACGAAACACATGCAGCAATGTTACGTGAATCACGGGTTGGGGTGGTGGGTAGCGCACGGACCTAGGGTGGGAGCGGGTGTGCCAAGACTTTGCTCCGAAGTGGACTCCCACTTCACTCCGTCCTACAAAACGCAAATTTCCGAACGACAGACGAGGCTAAGGTGCAAAAGATCAATTGTACACTCAGTGATACCGTGTGCCGCTTCAGCGGATCGAACGCTGTGCTAAGGCGGATCAGCTGACGTTCGTGACACAATGTATTTGGGGCTGCTCACCCTCCAGAAATCGCAGCGAGTGCGTGCAACCGAAGTAAGCTTCAGTCTGGCGCTCTCCCAAGTGAGCTAAAGCGGCTCATGCACAGCTGTGTTGTAATTTCAACTCATATTGCGAGTTTTGCCCCACTGCGTGTGTGCCTAATGCCGATCAAGGTCTTACATTCATCCGCCTACCTGGCAGTCATTCCGAAAGTATGTACATCGCAGCCACAGCGTTACACGATCGCAGCGTTCCATCTTCGCCTGGCAGGTCTTCTACAGCAGCATCCCTATCTTATCGCGAGCTCCCATTCTCACCCTTGGCGGTACAGGCGGGGCCGACCGCTCTCGACAAGATTGTCAACGCGAGGATCACTCCGCTATACCATCGCACGACATGCCGTCAAGTCCAATCGAATGTATGCTCCGGGCCGACCTTACGTGTGGCGAGGTCGCTCCAACAGCGATTACATGCACAAGTGTGGTTGACGCTGGGATCGTCACTGGAGACAGTGTCAGACGGTCAATCAATGTGCTAGGGTCTGCATTGGACCCCAAAGGGAGGAATAAAGTACAGATGGTGTAACCACCCTATCTTCCCCCTATGGCCGCACTGCCGAGATACCCAGCAGCCACCCCATGGTGCCGCATGTGTAAAGAAGTGCCCTCGAATATCAACGCATATCACACCACCCACTGCATGAAACAAACTTTTGTTCATCACCTCAACCCATCGCCCTTGCCTCGAGTAGCAGTCACCACAACCCCACTACAACCGCTCCTCCACCATGTCGTCCCCCTTCGCATAGACGTGCACGTCGTCGGTGTCCTCCTGCTCGTTGGAGACCAAGGCGTATCCGGGATTGGGAACTTCGTACGTCTTCAGCCGCTCCGGATTGATTGGCCGCCGAAACAGCGCCTTCATCAGCTTCTCGAAGAACGGCCCCCGATACTTGACCCAGGCGATGTCCTTGCTCTCCTTGCCCGGCACAGCGTCGTTCCAGCCCTCGCCACCGAGATGGTCAGCGCGTGTCCACGAGCAAGGTATGCCCCTTCCTAGAAGCAATCGGTTTATGGTTAGCAGGTGCTCTGCACGTCTTCCCGAATTCGGACTCGTCGGTCTACATACCAAAGCACGGCTTGCACCAGTTCATATCTTGCCCGTTGCTGTCCTTCATGCGCTCACACCCACCCGCTAGCCTGAGAAAAGATGTCGAGAATGAGTCGGACTACAGTCTAGTCAGCAATGTGTCCCAGATACCGGGCGTGGCTTCGAATTTATCGTCCTGCCTATCAAGCAGTAATCTCACACCTGGCGTCTCTTGACCCCGACCGCGACGTTGACGACTTTCTTTCCATCCACGTCCGCAAATTTTCCGCTTTGGCCTGCGGTAGCTCGGGCTTTACGATATGCATCAATCCAGGAATGATCGAATGACTGCCAGGGCCCGTCGACGTTGGTGAGCCGGTCTGGCAACTCGACACCGGCACTGTCCGTCGCCCTCAGTCTATTGAGCTGCCAAGTTGCGAAGTCCAACTTGTAGTCTGGACCGCTCAAGACCTCGATAGGTCCCACAACAGGGTTGCACGTGGCCTGTTGCATGAACGGATCTGCCACCACCTCGATGACGTGAGCGACTCCGAACCGGTAGACGAATCTTTGAACTTTTGGCCATTCGGACCGGAGGAGATATGCGAGTATTCCAGCTCCCACCGCGTACCTCCAATTCGACCCGGGTACTTGATGATTGGTGAAGCCATAATTGGACCCGTGCGTGTCCTGTATCCACTTGACGTAGTACTTGGTGCTGTTCTGAGGCTTGAAGATGATCTTGAGTCCGAGCCTCAGAACGTCTGTCCAGTTCGTCCAGCAGCCGACGTCTGGGAGTGCAAAGTATGGCGCATCGTGGATCCTGCCCTTGTCCATCACCTCCCAAGCCATGGATACTTCATCGCCAGGCGAGGGGCTTCCCGGCGTGATGGGCACATGAATGTCGAATGTGTGATGTCCCCCTTCTGCGTCATAGTACTTCATGTTGGCGACCATGACCGACTCTCGCTCGTGGTTCTTGGCCACAAATTGACCGGGTCGACGGAACACACGCATGGCCTGCTGTGGGAGGTAGGTCATACTCCAGACGATCTTATCGTGCATCTGCCTAGTCTCCGACCCGATCGGGCTCGACACATTACATCCCCCAGCCACACCGAAGCTCTTCTTCCTCTCCGGGGAGAACGGGTCGGCGTAGCCTGTTGCGGCAAACGACTCCTCAGCAATCCGATCGAGCAAAGTCCCGACCTCAACGTGACCGTGTGAGCGCAGTAGAGCCTGCGACAGTCCTCCGGCTTGTGCTTGCTTTTGGATCTTTGCTGTGTCGGGTTTCAGTATCTTCTCGGCGTAGCTGCGCAGGAGCAAGAACATGACGTTCTCGTAGATGTCGCGGAGCGCATTTGCTGCTTTCTCGTTGCCGCCTTCGGCTGGATCCTGGATGCACAACTGCACTGCGAGCCATTTCGTGGCTTCGCGATGACATTTGTAGTGCGGCGTGTTATAGCCTGGGCCTTTAGCGGCAACGGCGCCCGACCTGTGCTCTCTGAGGCGCGCGATACAGTGAATGCTCTGACCGACGTAGATGTGAACGCCGCTGTACGCACTTTCAGCCTTGAACTCCAGGTAGGCTATGAGATATATGCCACAAGTGTCATGGGTGCTGATGACTCCACCCTTGTCTGCGATCTTGGGTGCCTCACGCAAGATGTCGTGAATGTCGAAGTCGGGCGTTTCGAGGAGTCTCGCCAGCTCGGGGCTTGCAGTCTTGATGTTTTTGACGAGGGTGGTGGCGGTCCTGTCTCTCGCCGTAGCATCCCAAATGTATCGCTTCAGCCCCTCGATATCCCGAAGCTTGGAGTGATTGGCAGCGACGCCCTGGAGCAGGGCAGCGATGTGCTTGGCGAGACCCGTGACCTGTCCGGGCGCGGCTCGCCCAAGCTCCTTGATGTCCTGCAGATGACGAAGTGCATAGTCGACACGCCACTTGCCAAACTCTGCAACCGAGATGTCGACGTCACTGCTCTTGACTGTGACAACGCATCGCTGCAAGCGGTTGTGCAGGCGGATGCGAAGCTCAGAGGAGGGTGGAAAGTCCGAAAGGATCTCGCCAATCTCTCCCTGTAAGACAGAGGCTCGGTCTGGAGAGGGACCATTCTTGTCTCGATCATCGGCGTGTATGCGGTGGTCCAGCGACTTTTTGAAGCGTGCCACCCGGCCCGTGCGGTCTTGAGCCGTGGACATTGCAAGTGTCGCGGAGGTGAGGTACGTGGCGCGATAGTCTTGGAGACGGCAGCTCGATATGCGGGCGGGTCGACTGTGCGAGTGTGGTTAAGAGCATGTGGGCCCGCAACTTGTCCAGATATGAAGAGCTGAAAAGATGTTTGTCGCAGTGTAAAGGACTGGAGTCAAACGTTGCAGAGCGAAGTGGCTTTCACTAGAAGGCTCTCGCCGCAGCTGCAGCAGTGTTTGCAGTGAGGCGGGCGCCACAATGAAATCTGGCATGTGAACAGCGCTAGGCCAGAATTGAACAGCCTACAAGGCCCATGACGGCCAATTGTGATCGTGCGAGAGGTTCACATGCGTGATTTGCTACATTCACTGACATTGCCGGCGTGACCTTGTCCAAGAGAGGTAGACCTGCGCAAATGCCTAAGCCAGCTTCCAGCGTTCATCACCTGGAGCATGAGTCAATCTTCAACCCGGATCCGAAGCACGCAAGCTTGTAGAGCCCGGCTGATGTCGTGCTACGGCATGGATCTCGGTCAACGGTCCTCATACTCGGTCCAAATTGATGGATGGGGTGCGCAAATACGCTCCTAAGGGTCTCATGGTGGTGTTTCTTCGTACCTTTACAATCTTCCTATCCAAGCAGCCATCATTGTCCAAGTGGCCGAAATCACCTCAGCTCGCCTATCCAGTGTCCCTCCAAGACGAAGACCTCCAGTTCCATCTTCTGTCTTCAAGATCGTGCTCCAGCCTGCAATCCAAGGAAGATGCTACTCAAGCAAGGGGCGAGCTTCAGCCCTCGACCTGACCCTTGGCTGAGGTTTAAGATTGCCAAGCTCTTCGATGCTTGGTGGCGGCGTACCATCTCAGCAAGAGTTTTGCGCCCCCCCCATGCTCACAGCCTCACCGGGGTTGCTGAACAACCTGCAGTGCACCTCCAACTCGCCGACATTCTCCTCGCTGGCTGAGCCATCGTTGTCATGATCGCAGTACACCCTGGTGTCCAGCGCCCCCGCCACTTGGGCACTTTCGAAAATCTGCTGCCATGATTTCTGCCAGGGAGCTAGGCGGAGTCCTTGCGCATCAGTGATGTTGGTTTCGAGGGTACGGCAGCGGGGTCGTGGTCACGCTCTTCAGGAGAACTCCAACCCGCAGGCTTGTGGGTGCCGTGGCTGGCTTTGCCACCTGTACTCGCAATGGCCGCGACCTGCTCGTGGTCGCGATTGGCTGGTGGTGGTCATCCTGCCCGTTGCAGACACGTCTTGTGGGGAGTCTGATCGTGAACAGACGTATAGGTGCCGTCGTCCCAAGGGAGGCTCTTCCAAGTGCCGCCAGATTGACAGGGTGCAGTTGAGCTCGACCGCGATGGGTGCTCGTTGGCTGTTGCAGATGGCGCCCTGGGGTCGCCAGATCCTTAGCCGCTCTCGTTGCAGAGCCTCTTGACCGTGGCGGAGAATAACGAGATTGGGTAGTGTGATCGTTCCAAGAATGACACGCCGACTCGAGGTGGGTCAGATACATGTGACCTTCGAATGTGTGTGAGGTTCGGGAAGCACGTACCTGGCGCCTGCGGAATCCGCCCGCTGAAACATGCAAGGGCATTCTGGCCTAACATATGTGGCTGCCTGCACGCCGGCTAGGAAAGATCGAACAACGCAAATCCTGCTTCGACCTCACGCGCAGGTATCCAAATGCGCAAGGTGTTTCTCACAGAAGCTGAGAGCTCAACCCCAATCGGCAGATCGCACATCATGCTCCGATGATGAAGCACTGCAAGACCGGTTTGATGGCCCAGAGGAGAGAGCAAGATGGAGTGGTTGGCCCGCACTGGCGTTCAACCTTCAAGTCAAGGAGAAGCTATGATCGGTTGGCCGGGCCTCACCGATGCGAACTTGGTTTTGCTGGCTGGGGCCATAAAATGGTCGACCCGCACCGGCATGGGCTTGCTGTTGCTGGCGGAGGGGCGGGCGGGTAAAATGGTCGACCCGCCACCCTTGCGGAGATGTTGTTCCCCGGAGCAGAGCCCAAGGTATAATTTTGTCGAGCCATGAGCTGTCGCTGCGACACCGTCTGGTTCTATGGATCTCGACATGGATGCCGGGCGCTTTCGCTGACCATTTCGTGGCGGAGAGCGCAGACAGGAGCGGCTTTGCCTTCTGGAGAAAGGCTTATAAAATGGTCGACCCGCCGGGCAGGCGCGCACGCACTGCGCAAAGGCTTTTCGCCCGTCGGGGGGGGTTTTTCTTTCTACGGCCAATGGTTAGCAAGTCATATCGAATGGACCTGCCTTGGATACATTTGGCCTCCTGCGGCCGATTGAGATCGGGCTCTGGAGCACAAAGTCAGCCTCGAGCGATTCCTCTTGGAGAGATCGAAATGATATCTCACCCGCGGCCTTCTTCTTCCTCTTCGCCGGCTCGCCTGCCACAGAGATCAGCCTGGAGATCGATCGCCCCTCCAGCGATAGAATGGCACACCGGTCTTCGCCTTCGCCTTCCCTGTACGCGCACGTATCAGCTACATATATGACGCCGCGAGAACGTGTGCTGATTGTACTCTTCCTCTCCTGCTTCGGCACTGATTTGAACATCAGCGAACGGTGGCCCACAGCTCAAGCCGTGATGGCTTCGCGTACCATCTGTGTGAACGGTGGGTCAGCGTGGGCATGCGTCATCCAAGGCAGTCAAGAACGTACATTTGCTCTTCTTCGTCCTCTTCATTGCTATACGCTTTGGTCAATATCGCGCTGGCTGCAAGACAGAATCATAGACTCCTACGCTCGTTCTCCTTGGCAGCATCTACGCTGAGCGCCGGCGGATCATTTACGATCGAGGGTAGAGCTTCAGGGGTCGTCGACCCGCCGTCGGCCACAAAGGCTTCCCACGCAAGCGCGAGCTCGACAGACGGGTCGGGACCACCGTCCACCGCTACACCATCGACTGTCCCAGACGTGTGGGCAGTGCCACCAAGCTGCAGAAAGGCAAGCCCGTGGTTGCTCCACACTGGCTCAGCAAGGGTGACGAAGGTCAAGACCACGTGCGACATGGTGGAGAATCTTTATGGCAGTATGGTGTATCTAGGTGTGTATCTACTCTACTCTAACTCTGCTCCATGCTATCCCTCCTCAACAGGCGGTCACCGCTTGTTTCAAGCTGCTCAGATGGAAGGCGCGCGCTCAACTGATATCGCGACTTCCCAGATCCGCGCAGACCGCGGACAGACGCCGGGAGTCCTGCGAAGCCAAAGTCAACCAGCATGTTCCGGACAGGCCCTCCGGTGTCTACACCACATCTATGTACACCGGCCCACCTCATCACAGATCGTACAAGCTGTACCTGCCATGGTTCGAAGACGTACGAGGCTCGCATTGCCTTCACTCTCGTCCGCCAATGTGAAGCTCATTCCGATGATCATTCCATCGAACGTACGTCGTGACCGCAGCGTTCCATAACCGCTCCATGAATCTCCGCAACAACCTACCCAACATCTCTTGGGCCTTACACCCTAGGCGGCGCAAGACGGGGCGAGCTCTCCCAGCATGACTGTCAACTTTGTAACGACGAGACAGTCGATCGGGGCTACCGTGCACGCATCCCATCATGACTGCCACGACAGATTCCGTCCGAGGCTGGTACGGATGCTCAACTGACCAACTTACTTTACTGCGTTCTACTGGACGAGTACAAGGTGCAAATGCCGCACAACACTAAGTCATCTGACCGCATTTCTGTGGGCTTTGCAGTAATCCACACCCAATCGTCTCCTTGAAGTTGTTGAGGCCCTGCGATCCCGACGACAACCGAGTTCTCTCACAAGAATCTCATAAGTGCCTCAGAACCCCTGACAGCATTCACCAAATGTACGGGCCAACACTCCGCCCCTCCCTCGCCACCCAGTCCTCTCGCCCTCGTCAGTACACTCAGTCCCCTGAACATCTTCAGCGCCTCCCGGAGCACCATCTCGGTCTGCTTTACCGGCCCCTCGTCCACATTCCCATTCGGGCGCACCTGCACGGTCCACAGCAGGCTGACTCCCAGACACGGTAGATGACAACCCGGACTGCTCCCGCCGTCGAAGGGAATCTCGCTGCCGCGCTTGAACAGTGCGCCGTGTGCAAGACCGTTGGTCTGCGCGGGAGAAGTGATAGCGCTGTATGTGGTGGCCGGTAGGAGTACGGCCCAAGTCTCGTCTGCTGTATCGATGAGGTGTGCGTCGGGATCGGACTCGACAAAGGCGCCCGCCGCATCGCTGGGTGCTGGGGTCGGCGGCAGCGCATTGCCATTCACGTCAGGCGAGACCGTCACAGTCATTGCTTGAGGAGTGGATCCGGGGGTCAGGAAGGCGGAGCCGGGAGCAGCAGCCCCAGCTGTTGTAGCGTCCTCAATGGCAGAAGGTGAGGGCGGCGAGAGCTGCAGGTCCAGATCTAGTTGCGCGGAAAGCAGCGTGACGCTGAAGAGCTGCTTTCGCGGCTGTCCGACCAGGCGACGCCAGCACTTCCTGTAGGACTCCTCCATGATACCGCTGGCCATGATGAAGATGCGCCAGGTGACTTCCCGCGCGGCGATGATCTCGCGCGTGCGCCCCCACACTTCCGCTGCGACATCAGCGAAAGTCCTACCGCAGAGGCAGATGGACGTGCTGCTTTGGTAGCGTGCAGTGCTGTCGGTCCACGCCGCCGTCAGCCATCGTCCGTCCCCACTGATCGCGTACGCCATATGCAGGGATGAAAGCTCATGCAGGAGATCGCTGGGCGGCTCAGCAGTCAACTGGAACCCAATCCTCTTCGGCAGTGGGCTCGCCAGTTGGAACAGAGGTGCGCTGAAGTTCGGCAGAGCAGAGATCACGCCATAGTCCCCCTCGGGCGTTGGAGGGCACCGGTCGTAGACCTCTTTCGCCAACGCGCCAGATTGCTTAGCATCAAGTACCACCAGCCCATCGGCAGAGGCGACCAGCTCGATAGGTAGAAGTTGCAGCAGGATGTCGCTCCGTGGCTGACCGCGCAGCGCCTTGGGCGTGCCATCCCGGTATGCTTGGCAAAGCAGCCAGAAACAGGCGCACAGGTGATGCGTAGCGCGGGTGTCCGGAAACGGATTGAGCACATACACCACGATCGTGCGCTCGGGTTCTTGGTTTCCCACCCCAGCCAGAAACGCTCCAAGCCTCGTGCAGGTCTCAGCACACGCTCGGATGGCGCCCTCCAGACTCTCGTCGTCCCTCATCTCGACCATTGCGAAGCCATCCACGTACTCATCCAGCTCGTTGTCCTCGTCAACATTCCGAATGTGCGCGTGCGAGCCGAGTTTGCAGTTCTCGTACATCACCCCGAGATCGCTCAGAAATGCGTCGAGCGAGCGGTGCAGGTCTTCGTTTGGCGGGCAGACGAAGTAAGCGCGGATGTCCTTCTGGCCGTCGGTCGGGGCTAGACTCAGCGTCTCCCAGAAATCTAAAGCTGGCGGCAGCATCTCGAAAGTGTCATTCCCGCGCTGGACGCGCACGTAAGGTGGAGGCACGGCGAAGATGGCAGGGCCCGGGTCAGAGCGCTGGGGTGGTCGTGGCTGGCCTGGGCGGGCAGGAGCTGGGATGGTGCGGCTGGGCGGATCGCGGGTTATGGCCAGCTTGGCAATGTCGCTCCGCATGGCGTTTGACAGTGTCTGCTCGATTGCATGGTCGACGATGAGCTGTACAGCGGCCCCAGTGGCATCAACGGCCTCATGGCCTAGCGAGAGTACGTCCAATTCTCGCACAACGGAGGGCATGCAGGATACAGCTTGCTTGCTGACAAGCTGCGCCGTGTACACTAGGTCCAGATTGCCGAGATGCAAGACGTCTTCGACAGAGCCCAACTGATCTGACTCAGGAGCAGAGTCACGCATTGCGCCAACCTGCGTCGAGGCCGGGTCTTGACCCTCGTAGCTGATACTTGGCAGAACACGCCCAAGAATCGCTTGCAGCTCTCTCTTGTTCCTCCCTTCCATGGTACGGTACTGATTCTCATCACCGCCGAGCATACGCTGCAGCTCGCCACTCAGCGCCAGATCCTCAAAGTCAGCGCGTTTCCGATTCTTCGTGCTCCAGGGCGTCTTGGGCGGTAGATCATCGTCACTAACGCTCGATGCGGATTCGTACGAGTCCTCCTCGCTCTCACTCCCGGACTCCGAAGCTTCCGAATCATGATCCGACGGCCGTTGGAGGCGCGGCTTCTTCCGAGTCGGGGGCAGGCTGATGTCAATCACTTCTGATGACGATGCTATGTGAGGCGTGTAGGAGACAGATCCGTATTGCGAGGAAAACTTGCGCCCTATATTGAGGTCTTCCCGGAATGACATGGGATCGAATGTGCTGCTCCGGCGATGCTCGAGCTGCTGATGTGTGGCGCATGTGCTTGCTGGGACAGGCGGGGGCAGAAGGCGTTCCTTGATGCCGAATGGACTCAGCGGCTTGACCGGCTCCGAGTGCACTTGCTTCTGCAATATGCCTGTGCCGTGGTCCATAACAACCAGTGGTGTAGAGACTGTGACATGTTGCACATTATCGGTTCCTTGACCGCCCTCTGCAAGCTCATCATCTTCTTCGTGCAAATCGGGCGTAGCCGTAACCACCACGCGCTCCATACTTTCTTCATTGTCACCACGTTGACTGTTTGGACCACCGTGCTCAGTCCCAAGCATGTCAGCATCAAGCTCAACAGACGCGGCAGCCACAGCGTCTTTTTCATTGAAGAAGTCAAAGTCCTCGTCGCCCACTTCGCCAGCGCCAAAGTCCATCTCGCCACTCATGTCCCCAAATAAGTCATCGCTGCCATGCTGGACAGCCGGCGGGTTGGAGGATGACGAGATAGACTGGCGCGGTGGAATGTCGTCGCTGCCAGGGAGGTAGTCATGTGCGAACACATGAGGATCCACTTGAGTATTGGCTGCACCGGTATTGTCTGAGCTCGGTTGCTGCGAGGCCTGCTGGCCTTGGATCAGGCCGTCGGGAGGGGTAGGATAGATGCCGGCTAACGCTGCTTGTTGGTCGGCGGTGCGCTGTACAAATGGCGGCGAGGTAGCGAGGACCGAGTCATCATCCGCTCCCATCGAGGCAGGCAAGGCGGAAGATTCATTCGTGGCCGCAGCGCTGGCGATCTGCCTTTGCGTGGCTCCTTTGAACCAGTCTTCTGCAAACGTGAGAGGATGCTTGAACCCTGTGTCTTCGTCAGGCGGGACGAAGTAGTGCCTCCACTCGTATCTGCCATCGGTGGTGGAGGCAGGCGACGTTTGTGCAAGACATAGAGAAGCAGGCCAGGCAAAGCACTCTTGCGGATCGTCGTTGACAGTCTGTATGGTAAGCCACGCATCGCTGGGTTCAACTTCGACGCCTTCCGCGCGCAATGTAACGGCTACCATCGACTTCCATTCATGACCGTCCACCACGCGCATGCCTGCGCCCGTATCGTCGCACAACCTCGCATGCCGGCCACTTGGCGCGGTTATGATTATAGCACCGGATGCTGGGGTGTGATTGAGCACGCCCAGAGATGCAGGCTCCGTCACGGTCGTTGCGTAAAGGGTCCCCGACTCTGTGATCCTCAACCGTAGCCGTAATTGCACTGCTTGCGACCCATCTTCGCCCGGTATGAGGAGCCACTTGCATGGCGACACGTGCAGAAGCGAGACTACGTCTGACAATCGAAATGCTATGGCGCCTTCCACGGCTGCGAGCAGAGCGGCGTTCCCTGTCACCGCCTTGGTTTCGTCCCGTTCGCCGTCCTCCAGTATGTCTTGCTCGCTGGTCTCGTAGCCGTTGACTTTGAAAATCTCCGCAACTTCTGGGTTGTCATCGTCGGTCGTACCGAAGACGTGGACTTCCTCGGCTATACTAACGCAAAGGACACCCTGGCGTCTTAGCTGCGCGATCAGGCTCAGGGTGGAGGTGTAGTTCGAGTGCCCCGATTG
>JAWDJV010009429.1:0-53534 GCA_033119285.1 Teratosphaeriaceae sp. CCFEE 6253
GCGGTTTGGAGATCAGATAGAGGTACAGGTCCTTCGCGAAGCCTGGGTGGCCACCGCCAGCGATGGCTGCGATCTGTGGATGTCTTCGTTAGGCATTCGCGTCAAGCGGCGTTCCCACAGATCATACCGCTAGAATGTACCATCGTCCTTCGCCCACAGTCGCCGATGGAAATTGATCCTCAAGGGCCTTGAACAGCTGAAGAGCGTGTCCAGGAGACGGGTTGGTGAGAGCCATGCTGAAACAAAGACAGCTTCCGCAACGAGCTATGTCACGTTCTCGGGCACACTGTATGTATGTAAGTGGATGTCGGCGATGAGTCGCTGCGCAAGGGCGCAGTGATGTTGGAGAAACCCCTCATCTAAGGCTGGTTGAAGGATTTTGAATTGCTCGAACATGGCCAATGCAAGACGTAAGGCGACTCGGTACATGTAAGAATCACTGCGACTTCCTCACTTCCTTGAGCGACGAATTAGCAACGCTGCGTGTATTGAGTGATCGAGGTGATGGGTAGGGCACAGACATGGACGGGGAGCAGCCGTGCCAAGACTTGGCTCCGAAGCGGGCTCCGACCTCACCCCATCCTGCAATATGTAATTCTCGGACCGATCGACGAGGCTAAAAGTGCGAAAGATCGACTATACACTCTGTGTAATTGTGTGATGCTTCAGTGGATTGAAAGCTGCCATATGCGATCCGTCATTGCGGTGCAACGATGCGCGATGCAACAACATGCTGGAGTGTTCGAAAAATCGTGCCCAGCTTGCAAAATCGGCAAAAATGACATTGCCGCTTCTGTGGATCTAATTGATGGTTAGATCGTGGCGTTTCATAGTGACAGATGGTGAGCGTTACCGAACACAGTACTATGGTACGTTAGTCAGCATGATTTATGGTACACTGCGATGTGTGAAGACTGGTAGCGTACCCTCCAGAAATCGCATATTATGCTTTCAGCCGAAGTCAACTTCAGTCTGGCGCTCTCCCAGGTGAGCTAAAGCGGCTGGGAGATACGACATTTGGTTGGTGGTCTGATAATATTCTCAATTTGCTGCAGAGAGCCCCTGGCAAAGCCTACGCTTCAAGCGTTTCCTTCCCAAAGGAGTCTCTAAGCACGGTCCCGGAACCTATTTCGGCCACCAGCAAGTCCGCCGCTTCTTACCTCCTTATTGTGCCACTGTCTACATCTTCCACTATTACAGGTATCTGTAGCAACGGTTAAATCTTCCGAGTCACCCATATCAGATAGGCCCTCCGGTGTCTACACCATATCTATATAAACCGGCCCACCTCATCACAGATAGTACAAGCTGGACCCGTCAAAGTTCGAAGACGTACGAGGCTCGCGTTGCCTTCACTCTCGTCTGCCGATTTGATGCTCATTCCGATGATCATTCCATCGAACGTACGTTGTGACCGCAGCGTTCCACAACCGCTCCACGATTCTCCGCAACAACCTACTCAACATCTCCTGGGCCTTACACATTACGCGGCGCAAGACGGGGCGAGCTCTCCCAGCATGAATGTCAACTTCGTAACGACGAGACCGTCGATCGAGGGCTACCGTACGCGCATCCCACCACAATTGCCACGACAGATTCCGTCCGAGGCTGGTACGGATGCTCAACATACCAATTCACTTTACTAGGTTCTACTGGACAAGTACAAGGTGCAAATGCCGCGTAACACTGAGCCATCTGTCCGCTTTTTTGTGGGCTTTGCAGTTATCTACACCCAATCGTCTCCTCGAAAATGTTGAGGTCCTGCGGTCCCGATGGCAGCCCATTCATCCTGACAGGAATCCCACAAGTGCCTCAGCACCCTTGACAGCAGTCACCAAATGCACCGGCCAACACTCCGCCCGTCCCTCGCCACCCAGTCCTCTCGCCCTCGTCAGTACACTCAGTCCCCTGAACATCTTCAGCGCCTCCCGAAGCACCATCTCGGTCTGCTTTACCAGCCCCTCGTCCACATTCCCATTCGGGCGCACCTGCACGGTCCACAGCAGGCTGACTCCCAGACACGGTAGATGACAACGCGGACTGCTCCCGCCGTCGAAGGGAATCTCGCTGCCGCGCTTGAACAGTGCGCCGTGCGCTAGGCCGCTCGTCTGCGCGGGAGAAGTGATAGCGCTGTATGTGGTGGCCGGTAGGAGTACGGCCCAAGTCTCGTCTGCTGTATCGATGAGGTGTGCGTCGGGATCGGACTCGACAAGAGCGCTCGCGGCATCGCTGGGTGCTGGCGTCGGCGGGAGCGCGTTGCCATTCACGTCAGGCGAGACCGTCACCGTCGTTGCTTGAGGAGTGGATCCCGGGGTCAGGAAGGCGGAGCCGGGAGCAGCAGCCCCAGCTGTTGTAGCGTCCTCAAAGGCAGAAGGTGAGGGCTGCGAGAGCTGCAGGTCCAGGTCTAGTTGCGCGGAAAGCAGCGTGACGCTGAAGAGCTGCTTTCGCGGCTGTCCGATCAGGCGACGCCAGCACTTCCTGTACGACTCCTCCATGACACCGCTGGCCACGATGAAGATGCGCCAGGTGACTTCCCGCGCGGCGATGATCTCGCGCGTGCGCCCCCACACTTCCGCTGCGACATCAGCGAAAGTCCTACCGCAGAGGCAGATGGACGTGCTGCTTTGGTAGCGTGCAGTGCTGTCGGTCCACGCCGCCGTCAGCCATCGTCCGTCCCCGCTGATCGCGTACGCCATATGCAGGGATGAAAGCTCATGCAGGAGATCGCTGGGCGGCTCAGCAGTCAACTGGAACCCAATCCTCTTCGGCAGTGGGCTCGCCAGTTGGAACAGAGGTGCGCTGAAGTTCGGCAGAGCAGAGATCACGCCATAGTCCCCCTCGGGCGTTGGAGGGCACCGGTCGTAGACCTCTTTCGCCAACGCGCCAGATTGCTTAGCATCAAGTACCACCAGCCCATTGGCAGAGGCGACCAGCTCGATAGGTAGAAGTTGCAGCAGGATGTCGCTCCGTGGCTGACCGCGCAGCGCCTTGGGCGTGCCATCCCGGTATGCTTGGCAAAGCAGCCAGAAACAGGCGCACAGGTGATGCGTAGCGCGGGTGTCCGGAAACGGATTGAGCACATACACCACGATCGTGCGCTCGGGTTCCTGGTTTCCCACCCCAGCCAGAAACGCTCCAAGCCTCGTGCAGGTCTCAGCACACGCTCGGATGGCGCCCTCCAGACTCTCGTCGTCCCCCATCTCGACCATTGCGAAGCCATCCACGTACTCATCCAGCTCGTTGTCCTCGTCAACATTCCGAATGTGCGCGTGCGAGCCGAGTTTGCAGTTCTCGTACATCACCCCGAGATCGCTCAGAAAGGCGTCGAGTGAGCGGTGCAGGTCTTCGTTTGGCGGGCAGACGAAGTAAGCGCGGATGTCCTTCTGGCCGTCGGTCGGGGCTAGACTCAGCGTCTCCCAGAAATCTAAAGCTGGCGGCAGCATCTCGAAAGTGTCGTTCCCGCGCTGGACGCGCACGTAAGGTGGAGGCACGGCGAAGATGGCAGGGCCCGGGTCAGAGCGCTGGGGTGGTCGTGGCTGGCCTGGGCGGGTAGGAGCTGGGATGGTGCGGCTGGGCGGATCGCGGGTTATGGCCAGCTTGGCAATGTCGCTCCGCATGGCGTTTGACAGTGTCTGCTCGATTGCATGGTCGACGATGAGCTGTACAGCGGCCCCAGTGGCATCAACCGCCTCATGGCCTAGCGAGAGTACGTCCAACTCTCGCACAATGAAGGGCATGCAGGATACAGCCTGCTCGCTGACAAGCTGCGCCGTGTACACCAGGTCCAGCTTGCCGAGGTGCAAGACGTCTTCGACAAAGCCCAACTGATCTGACTCAGGAGCAGAGTAACGCATTGCGCCAACCTGCGTCGAGGCCGGGTCTTGACCCTCGTAGCTGATATCTGGCAGAACACGCCCAAGAATCGCTTGCAGCTCTCTCTTATTCCTCCCTTCCATGGTACGGTGCTGATTCTCATCACCGCCGAGCATACGCTGCAGCTCGCCACTCAGCGCCAGATCCTCAAAGTCAGCGCGTTTCCGCTTCTTCGTGCTCCAGGGCGTCTTGGGCGGTAGGTAATCGTCACTAACGCTCGATGCGGATTCGTACGAGTCCTCCTCGCTCTCACTCCCGGACTCCGAAGCTTCCGAATCATCATCCGACGGCCGTTGGAGGCGCGGCTTCTTCCGAGTCGGGGGCAGGCTGATGTCAATCACTTCTGATGACGATGCTATGTGCGGCGTGTAGGAGACAGATCCGTATTGCGAGGAGTACTTGCGCCCTATATTGAGGTCTTCCCGGAATGACATGGGATCGAATGTGCTGCTCCGGCGATGCTCGAGCTGCTGATGTGTGGCGAATGTGCTTGCCGGGACAGGCGGGGGCAGAAGGCGTTCCTTGATGCCGAATGGACTCAGCGGCTTGACCGGCTCCGAGTGCACTTGCTTCTGCAATATGGCTGTGCCGTGGTCCATAACGACCAGTGGTGTAGAGACTGTGACATGTTGCACATTATCGGTTCCTTGACCGCCCTCTGCAAGCTCATCATCTTCTTCGTGCAATTCGGGCGTAGCCGTAACTACCACGCACTCCATACTTTCTTCATTGTCACCACGTTGACTGTTTGGACCGCCGTGCTCAGTCCCAAGCATGTCAGCATCAAGCTCAACAGACGCGGCAGCCACAGCGTCTTCCTCATTGAAGAAGTCAAAGTCCTCGTCGCCCACTTCGCCAGCGCCAAAGTCCATCTCGCCACTCATGTCCCCAAATAAGTCATCGCTGCCATGCTGGACCGCCGGCGGGTTGGAGGATGACGAGATAGACTGGCGCGGTGGAATGTCGTCGCTGCCAGAGGGGTAGTCATGTGCGAACGCATGAGGATCCACTTGAGTATTGGCTGCACCGGTATTGTCTGAGCTCGGTTGCTGCGAGGCCTGCTGGCCTTGGATCAGGCCGTCGGGAGGGGTAGGATAGATGCCGGCTAACGCTGCTTGTTGGTCGGCGGTGCGCTGGACGAAAGGAGGCGAGGTAGCGAGGACCGAGTCGTCGTCGGCTCCCATCGAGGCAGGCAAGGCGGAATATTCATTCGTGGCCGCAGCGCTGGCGATCTGCCTTTGCGTGGCTCCGTTGAACCAGTCTTCTGCAAACGTGAGCGGATGCTTGAACCCTGTGTCTTCGTCAGGGGGGACGAAGTAGTGCCTCCACTCGTATCTGCCATCGGTGGTGGAGGCAGGCGACGTTTGTGCAAGACACAGAGAAGCAGGCCAGGCAAAGCACTCTTGCGGATCGTCGTTGACAGTCTGTATGGTAAGCCACGCATCGCTGGGCTCTACTTCGACGCCTTCCGCGCGCAATGTAGCGGCTACCATCGACTTCCATTCATGACCGTCCGCTACGCGCAGGCCTGTGCTCGCATCGCCCCACAACCTTGCATGTCGGCCGCTTGGCGCGAGTACGATTTCAGCACCGGATGCTGGTGTGTGATCGAGCACGCCTAGAGCTGCGGGCTCCGTCACGGTCGTCGCGTAAAGGGTCCCCGACTCCGTGATCCTCAGCCGTAGCCGTAAGTGCACAGCTTGTGACCCACTTTCGCTCGTTATCAGAAGCCACGTGCATGGCGACACGTGCAGAAGCGAGTCTACTTCTGATAGTCGAAATGCTATGGCGCCCTCAACGGCTGCGAGCAGAGCGGCGTCCCCTGGCACCGCCTGGGTTTCGTCCCGTTCGCCGTCCTCCAGTATGTCTTGCTCGCTGGTCTCGTAGCTGTTGACTTTGAAAATCTCCGCAACTTCTGGGTTGTCATCGTCGGTCGTACCGAAGACGTGGACTTCCTCGGCTATGCTAACGCAAAGGACACCCTGGCGTCTTAGCTGCGCGATCAGGCTCAGGGTGGAGGTGTAGTTCGAGTGCCCCGATTGATTGGTGTATATCCGGTGACTGGTCTGCGCGGCATCGTCGAGCTGCCAGACATTCGTTGTGCAGCTCTTGAAGAAGTCCATGCCCCGGTATCAATGCCTGGCGTAGCCTAGCGTTCAATGTTAGGGAACATATCGGTGGTGGTGCTGGAGCGATATCGAACAGGGCTTCCAGTGTGAAGAGCACATTGACTGCGCGGACGAGGTGCAATGGATACAGGCTAGACCGCGTCGTACAAAGTGCTCGGGTAAGGTGGTGAGGCTGCTCCAAGAAGCCGCCGGCGAAGTCGAGACGGAAGCGCGATCCCCGACATCCGGTTCGGTAGACCGGGCCGAAGCACGCAGGGCTCGCCGCTAGCGCCATGACGATCGTGTGGGGTCGCGACAGAAAGTTCGTCTATGCGACAGAGTGAGTGTGAGAGAGAGGGAGACAGGACGGCATCTTACGATGAAGCTCTCGAACCAGTCCACCGTCCCCGTCTACACCATCGCCGGCGCCTCGACCGCCCGACCGCTCCCGGAATGGCTCGCGCGGAAGCGGCGACGTAGCCTGAAGCACGATCCGGAGTATGCGAACCGCATCGAGCTGCTGCAGGACTTCGAGTTCGAGGAGGCGAGCGCGTGTGTGCGCGTGAGCGAGGACGGCGAGTGGGCCATGAGCACCGGTCCGTCCCACACTCACCACCTCCACGACGCTGCTCGATCTGATGTGGACTGATGACTGACAGGACGATGCCGCAGGGACCTATAAACCCCAGATCCACACGCACTACCTTCCCCACCTCTCGCTCTCCTTCGCCCGCCACACCGACACCCTGAACCAGACCTTCATCCTCCTCTCCTCCGACTACACCAAGTCCCTGCACCTGCAGTCCGATCGGTCGTTGGAGTTCCACACCGCCGGCGGTCTCCACTACCGCACGCGACTGCCACGATACGGCCGCGACCTGAAGTACAACAAGCGGACCGCTGAGGCTCTCGTTCCGGCTGTGGGCGTCAATGCGGATGGCCACGGCGAAGTCTACCGGCTCAACCTGGAGCTGGGACGCTTCATGAAGGGGTACGAGGTGGATGTGGGTGGGGATGACTTTGAGTCGCTGGGTGGTGGTGCATTGCAAGGCGGCATACGGACGGGCGCGGTGAACTGTGCAGCGGTTGCAGAGGAATCACACGGTCTGATGGCGTTTGGTACATCGCTTGGCACCGTCGAGCTCTGGGACTCGCGGTCGCGGAACCGGGTCAGCGCGATCGGTCCCCCATCGACAGCACTTGCATCAGACACCGACACCGCACCCCAGATCACTGCCCTAGAATTCCACCGCTCCGGTCTCAACCTCGCCACAGGCAGTAGCACCGGCATCATCCACACCTACGATCTCCGCCTGCCGGTGCCGCTCCTACGGAAGGATCAGGGCTACGACTACCCGATCCAGACGCTCAAATATCTCACTCCATCTTCTCGCGCCTCGCCGTCCGACAGCGCGAACAATCTCATCATGAGCGCCGACAAGCGCGCCATCAAGCTCTGGAATTCCGGAACTGGCGACCACTGGACCTCGATCGAGCCCGCGGTAGACGTCAATTGCGTGGAATGGGTACCCGACAGCGGCATGCTGCTCACCGCAAACGAAGGCCGGCAGCAGCATGCATTCTTCATCCCTCAACTTGGTCCAGCACCACGATGGTGCGCTTTCCTCGACAACTTAGTCGAGGAAATGGCCGAAGACACCGAGGACCCTCACGCTTTCAACACGACTCAGCAAGGCGCGGGCGAGGTATACGACAATTACAAGTTTCTCGACATGAAGCAGCTCCGCGACTTCTCTCTCGACCATCTGATCGGGCAGACAAATCTTCTCCGGCCATACATGCACGGCTACTTCGTCGCGCAGAAGCTGTACGAGCAGGCGAGACTGCTTGCAAATCCAGACTTAGCCGAGTCAGCCAGGCAGAAGACCATACAGGAGCGCATCACCAAGGAGCGCGAGAGCCGCATTCGCGGCAACAAGAAAGTCGCTGTCAAGGTCAACAGGCGTTATGCCGAGAAGCTTGCCGCACGCGAAGAGGCGAACGAGAAGCGCAAGGCCGAGCGTGTCCTCCGCCAAGGTGGCGATGAGGCACACGCGGCCGAGGCAGCCGAGCCGGAGGCCGCTGATGAGGAGGCAGAAGTGGTGCCGAAGAAGAAGACCGAGAGGCTGCTGGACGATCGGCGCTTCAAGGCCTTGTTCGAGGAGGAGGACTTCGCCATTGACGAACGATCCCGAGAGTTCGTGTTGCATAACCCGTCGACCACCGCCGAACCTGCAGCGCCACGGAAACGTGGTCTCACCGCCGTCGAGCAGGACGAGCTCGATGACCGCAAAGGCTCCAGCGACGAGGACGAGGACAGTGAGGAAGGCGAGGACGCTGCCGCGGACGCCGCAGCGCTCCGTGCACGACAGCAAGGCAAGCGCCGCGACGACGCGGCAGAGGATCCCCGGAAGCGCATCGGGAGCTCCTCGTACAAGCAAGGCCAGGGCGGGAAAGCGCGGGCGCAGGACCCGCAGATGCGCGTCAGCTCGTCAAATCAGGCAGTCAGGAAGCAGAAGGATCTTAGGCAGAAAAAGTCCTTTGGCGACATGGCGTCGGGGCTACCGGCCCGGGAGCGGAAGAGCGATGCGAGGGCTGCGTGGGGCAATGCGGTGGGCGAGAAGGAGGTCTCGTTTGCGCCGGCGAAGCAGGAGAAGAGGCAGAGGCCGCAGCAAGGTGTCAACGCGGATGCGGGGCGGGAGAGGGCGAGGGGGAAGGATCGCAGGAGTGCTAGTGGGAATGTGTTTAGGAAGATGTAGTGGGTGTTGGTTGCGAAGGACGAGCGGGTCTCATGCCGATTTGGATCGGAATTCGGGTATGATGGCTCTACAACAACGCTCCCACGTCCATGCCACGTGCTCAAAGACCGCAGAATGTACATGTGCAGCTGACGGTTCTGGCATGGACCGCGGCCCGCTGTCTTGGCCTATCGAGATGCAGCCCTACGTCAATCTGCAGGGACACTGCACTTCATGCTCGTCTTAAACATCAGTTCGACTTGACCAACATTATACCCTTGGCAACATGGTTGTTCGATACCTCACCCAGGCTGATGGCAACGTCCAGAATGGCGTTCCCACGATCTTCATTGGCAGACTGATCCACAGCAAATCATTGAAAGAACTCGAAATCATACCACGAGGCGCCATTGGTGTCAAGCCCAATGGCTCCATCGTCTTCGTCCACCGTGGACATGTAGCTGTCGAGGCTCTGAGAACTCAGTATGCCGAGCGAGGATTCGCCACTGCCACTGCCGTCAATCTGAAGAAGAGCCAATTTCTGTTCCCCGGCATGATCGACACCCACCTGCACGCCCCCCAGTGGCCCAACCTCGCACTGGGCATGGAAGGGACCCTGCGGGAGTGGTGCGAGAACTACACCGATCCCATGGAGGCCTCCTACAGTGACAACGACAAAGCCCGACGGGTCTACGCCGATGTCACCAGGACGACACTGGGACTAGGCTCGACGACCGTGGCATACAACAGCTCCATCCATGCCGAAGCGACAAACATCCTGGCGGACTGCGCGCTGGCTGCGGGCCAGCGCGCGATCGTGGGGAAGATGTGCATCACGGTCGGCTCGACGCATGGGAACGGGGAGGCATCGACGGAGGTGTCGCTCGCAGATTCGCGGAAATCGGTGCAGCACATCCGCAGCGTTGACCCGGAAGGCCGACTGGTGCATCCTTGCATCCAACCGCGCGGGGGACCGTATTGTCCGCCGGAAATGATGCGAGCGCTGGGTGAGCAGAGCAGAGAGTGTGGAGCTTACGTGCAGGCGCATATGTGCGAGACGCACTCGGATATCAGTGAGACAGCCCGCCCATCTGCCACACTCAGCACGTGAGTTATTAACCTCGTCCTTAGATCGCACCCTTGAACTCCACAAGGGCTTCTCCTGCTACAGCGACATGTACCTCGCCTCCGGCCTGCTCCACCGTCGCACCATTCTCGCGCACTGCATCCACCTCCAACCTCAGGACATCCACAACCTCGTCGCCGCACGTGCCGGCGTCGCGCACAACCCCAATAGCAACACCTGCCTCCGCGATGGCGAGTGTCGCGTCCGCGACCTCCTCGACGCCGGCATCAAGGTCGGCCTCGGGACCGACTGCTCCGCGGGCTACATGCCGAGCATCCACGACGCGATGCGCTGCGCGTCCAACGTCTCGCGGCATCTCGCGTTGCAGAAGGGGGAGGGCAGGTATGTGCTGGGGTTCAGCGAGATTGTGTATCTGACCACGCTGGGCGGGGCGCAGGTCGTGGACATGGAGGATCGAATTGGGAGCTTCGAGGTGGGGAAGAAGTTCGATGCGTTGCTGATTGATGTTGAAGGGGTGGTCAGTGCGGACGCTTCCTTGTGGGAGGAGGGAGAGGGCGATGGCGAGGCGATGGTGAAGAAGTGGGTCTTTCTTGGCGATAGGACGTCGATCAGGAAGGTGTACGTTGATGGGAAGCTGGTTGCTGGCCAGGACGTGACGGCATGAGATCGGCCGTCTATCAATCATTACGGGGCGCGCTCTCGCGAGAGTCTTATCTGGGTTAACGAGACGCCTCGCGCAGATTAGTACGAGCAGCTTCGGAGGAGTACCGACCATATGAAGTTGACTGCTCGCCATGCCTCCTGATTGCTCGGACCCCATCGGCTTCTTTGGCGCGAGAAGTATAACGTGGCCAGGAACCCAAGTGATCGACAAGACTACATCACCGCTTCTCATGACAATATGCGTGTCTCAAGGCCTTTGGTGGCCGGGTATCGTCCGCTCTACAGCATGCTTTGAGCACGCGAATACTTGTTGAAGGCCAATCCTGGCATGCCTCCATCCATGATGCGCCGTCGCTTGCCCTTCCGCAGACCCTCAGTCAAAGTACCCTGGGAATAACCAGTCAATCTTCTTCTTGGCTTCCGGTACTCGACCTGCCGGTGCCGTGACGCCGCCAGCGAACTTCATGCTGCCCTCCAGATGCTTCGCCAGCACCAAATCGCCATGCTCCTCTTTACTCAGCTCGTCGAGCACCGCCCCGACGAATCGCCGCGCGTTCTCCGCGTTCGCCTTCATGTTGCCCATCACCATCTCCACCGTCACATCTCCACCTGTCTCGTGCCAGCAGTCGTAGTCGGTACTCATGCAGATCATCTGGTACGCAATCTCCGCCTCCTTCGCCAACTTCACCTCGGGCAGCGCGCTCATGTTGATCACGCTGCCGCCCCACGCCCGGTAGAGCTTACTCTCCGCACGCGTACTGAACTGTGGACCCTCCATGCAGACCACCGTGCCCTTGTCGTGCAGCCTGACGCCCTCGCCGGCGAGGCTGTGCCCGCACTGCGAAATCAGAGTGGCGAGCTTGGGCTCGAATGGGTCCGCGAAGCCCACATGGCCCACCATACCGCCCTCGAAGAAGGTGAATGGCCGGATGCCTTTCGTCCGGTCGATGACCTGGTCCGGGACGACGAAGTCCCGCGGCTTGATCTCCTCCTGTAGGCTGCCGACTGCGCTGAACGCTATAATCGTCCGTACACCCAGGCTGCGAAGAGCGGCGATGTTGGGTCGATTCGGGACCTCATGGGGTGCGAGCTCATGATGAAGGCCATGACGGGAGATGAAAGCTATGGGAGTGGGCCTGCCATTTGAGGGCGAAGCATGGTGCAGCACGGAGATTGGCGACGATGGCTTGCCCCAAGGTGTGTCGATTTCCAGCGTGGCGACGTGCGAGAAGCCGCCTATAGATTGCAGGCCGGTGCCGCCGATGACTGCTATGTGGATGGGATCTTCACTTTCAGTCAGCTTGAGCGTCTTGACTCAGACCATGGGCGTCTGCTGCTTACCGCTGTAGCTGTCCGCAATGTTCGCCATCTTACGAAGGGCCAGGTGTACTTTCTTATGCTCGTTCCAGTGTCTGATACAAGGCGACTGACTATACGCAACATGGGAGCACATGTCCAAATCCTGGGACTTCACCTGGAGCAAACTTCCACCCCACCAAGCACGTCATGCAGCCCGTGCATTTTGAACTCTATTGCCAGACAACCTTCGACTCACGACTGGTGAGGGAGTTCACATCACTGCAGGCAAGTTATCAACTACCTAGGTACATTTACTTCGAAGGCTTCGGCTCGTTCCCTTCCCTATCGACAATGCGCTCTCGGCTCTCACTCGGCGCCAGCCCCATCGTGCTCACATCGTAGCCATTGGTCTCTAAATACGCTCTGAACTTGGCATCTTCCTCCTCGATGGTGTCCTGCCCGATGTGGGGCAGGAAGAACAGTGCCAGCGCAGCGTTGACCAGACAGAATGCGCTGCTGATCAGGAAAGGGACTTGTCCGGCCTTGACTACTTCGCCGGCATTGTAGTAGTGGTTGTAGAGCAGGATCAACGTCTTGCTGCCGATGAAGGCACCGACCTTGCCAAATGCCGCCGCGATTCCGTAGTACTTGCCCCGGACCGCAGTGGCGGAGGTCTTCGACGCGATCAAGCCGATGTTATCGCCCTGGTAGGAAGTCATGATATCAGCAAATGATCGTTGCACACACTGCGTACACTTTTGCCTTACAGGGCCTGCAATTGACCAGTCAGCACACGATCAACCTTATGGAATTCCTTCGTGTTGACTTACCTAGCTCTCCAAGGGCGATGAACACACCGTACACGACCACGAAGCCCGCGACATACTTCGCCTTGGCAAGATACTGATAGCACCCCGCCATGATGAAGCCGACCACTGCCTGTGCCAGCACGCTGTAGGCGAGAGCATTGCGCGGACCGACCCAGTCACTGAGCCAGCTTCCCGCTATACACCCAGGCATGTAAAAGAACGTGAGCAGCGTGTTCCACCCGAACGACACCCAGAGCCGCGAGTCGTCTCCCAGTAGATTGCTCAGGAGCTGCGACGAAAGCAGGCCGAACGAGTGCGAGCTGAAGTCGTAGAGCAGCCAGATCATGCTGACAATCGTCAGACGGAACCAGTAGAACTTGATACACAGCCACCACGGCGTCCTCGTCCTGGCCATCGTGCCTCGCCGGAAGCTCTCAGGCTCCTGCAGCTTCAGTCTGAGATACAAGATCGAGCACGGTGGGATGATGCCGATGCCAAGACAGACCCGCCAGGCGGTGTGCAAATGCCTCTCCGTCGTGATGAGTACCACGATCATGGGGACGAGAGCAGCCACCACAAAGCCGAGATCTATCTGGACGTTCGTGAACATGATGAACCATCTGTTCCGCGTTCCAGACTTGAGCTCGCCGGTACTTTCAGCGCACGCGACCGAGCCAGCCGGGTACTCTCCACCCATACCGATACCGAGGAAGAAACGATACGCCGTCAGTGCGGCGAAGAGACCGGAGGTGCTACCGTTGGCGCCGTAGCTACCCGTGCAGAGTATCGCGAAGAAGATGATTATGAGCGTGCTGACGACGAGGCTCCACTTACGGCTCCAGTGGTCTGAGGCCCAGCCGAAGATTAGACCGCCGATCAGCGTTCCAACGAATGTGATGGAGGAGACGTTAGATTGCGCCGCGCTGTTCTTGTATTGATCCGGGTAGACCTTGGCCAGAATAGTGCTCACGCTACCGATGACCCCGTTCAGGTAGCCGTCCGAGAACAGGCCCGCTCCGCAGCCGATGATGGGCCATATGCGCCGCCAGAAAGGCTTCTCTAGGTTTTCCAGAGAGGCACGATGCTGCTGGACGAGATCTGGAGAGGGCTCACTGGAGATACCGACGTTTTTGTCCATGGTCTCAGATCGTCTTCTTTCCTCTGTCGAGTCTGGGTATTAGCGGAGTCGGGTTGGATGTGACCTTAGGGCGGTATGATGAATAGGACGCCTGCGGCTCCAAGCTGCACTGGAGAACCCCCCGCCTGCTCCGCGGCGTAGCCATAGCCAGTGAGCATGCTGACGATCATCGCACGACATGTCAAGTCCATGCATGCTCGTGGGGTCGGAGCGGCGAAAGTCTGTCGAACCACAGCGCAGATCCACGACATGTGCTCGGCTGTCAACAGCGCCGGATCTCTGGAGAAAGCTTGGCGAAGCTTGGCCAGCAGTAGCCATGCAGCCACGTCAGTACATGTGCATGTATACCGCGCACCCCTTCTCGGCTGGCCACGCATTGATGCCCTCTACTGACCTCTGCTCGGCACAATGACCTGTCGACTGCATCGTCAGTGCTTCCAATTTCGCTGACAAGGGCACGAGAGCACATGCATCCTTCAAAAAGCCTCTCGCAACCTACTCAAAGGGCGGGCTGGTGGTTTCGGCTATGAAGCGCTCAGCTAGATATGTGCTTGCGAAGAGATAGCCCAGAAGTCAGCTAGATCCGCACCCGAGACGCCGACCGCTGAGCCCGCGCCGTCCCTCTACCTTGTTCATCGTTGACTCCGTTCGCTCCCCCGCGCTCTATACTTCTTGGTTTCTCGACTCGTCGTTTCCATGTCGTCGCTGTCCCTCGCGTCTCGCGCCAAGGATCGCCAGCTGACAAGGCCTGAAGGGTATTGAGGGATGCCTATTCAGATGGATCAATCCCACGCGATTTGACACAGCAGCGTGTCGTGCTGTGGGGTAAGGCGCTCGCTGCTGTTGGTACAACATGGACGCTCACTGATGCCATGGTGGTACAAATGAGATCCCAGCGCCGATGCGCAATGCGTGCTGCAATTTGAGCAAGAGTGGAAGGCGCTCAGTTGCCCTTGGCCCGCTTCTCCTCCGCCCGTGCCTGCCGTGCGGCTCTGACGAGGGGCGCGAGAGTGGCAAGAGGCTCGGCAGCCTGTATGAAGGCGTGCTGTATTACCGTCAGCTCATGACCCGTATGGGTAGGCCCACCTCACTCACCTTCAGCAAATCGTGCGCACTAGCTCTCTTCTCCGGGTCTACCTTCAACGCGAAGTACAAAAAGTCCTTGAACACTGGGCTCAGATTGTGCTCTTCTTTGATGGTTGGCGTGCCATTTGTTGCGATGAGATACAGGGCCCGCAGTGGCGACTCAGTCAGATACGGCGGCTCTCCTTCAATCATCTCGATCGCCATAATGCCCAACGACCAGATGTCGATCTTGCGGCCGTACTCTTTCCGCGTGACCACCTCTGGCGCCATCCAGTACGGCGTGCCGACCATTGTCGTCCGCTTCATGTGGCTCTCGTTGATCTGCGCGCAGAAGCCGAAGTCCGTGAGCTTGATGTTGCCGTCCATGCTCAGTAGTATGTTGTCAGATTTGATGTCGCGATGTATCACGCCTTTCGAGTGGAGGAACTGCAGGCCATGTAGCGTCTCCCGGCACACCGCCGAGATCTGGCCTTCGGACATCATGTTGAAAGTCACGACATCCGTCAAGCTGCCGCCCTCCATGTACTCCATGACCACCCAGAGATCACCACGCACCAGAAAGCTGTCCATGAAATTCACAATGTTCTTGTGTCTGCTGTCCCGCATGACCATGATCTCGTTGATGATGAGATCCTTCTTGGGCTGCTGCGCCAGGTTCATCTGCTTGATGGCGACGCACTTGTTCGTGCCTACTTCGTAAGCAGTGTAGACGCCACCTGATGCACCTTGACCGATCTTGATCAGATTTTTGTACTTCTTCGTGGGGTCCGCAGGATTGCAGATATGCTGTAGCTTGCCTACGACCTCGGCGTCGGTGATAGACTGGCGTGGGCGTTGTCTGGGGCGCGGCGCTGGTCCGAGGCGCGAGTCCTGCTGGACCTGTGGGACCGGGATTGGTGGGTGCTGCTGGGTCTGTGGCGTGTTGTTTCCTTGCCTCTGAGAGACCGAGCGCTCAATCGACTGTTGCTTGAGTGCGACTTGAGCGGCTTTCATGGCTTGTTCCTGCTGCTGCTGATACTGCTGGGGAGAGCTTATCGGCGATGAGCTTTGGTACTGCTGAGCGGGTCCCGTGTTTGCTCGACTTCGACCTTGCGAGGGAGTAGAATTGGATGAGATGTCCGTCACCGTGGGTGGCGCATACCTGACTGGTGGCAGACCATCATCCGTCCCGGCACGCTCTCGTTGTGGACTCGGTACTGGCGGCGCCGCCCTTTGCGGCATCATGCTTTGTCCTCCTGGAGCTTTCGGCGCCGGTCGCAGTGGAAGCATGCTACCGTTGGCTTGAAGGGGCGCGAGTGGAGAGGAAAGACCAAGGCCTTGCTGTCCTTTGGGTACAGGCGGGGGTGCCCGCGGATTCTCGAAACTCTCGCCCTCATTCTTGGGAAAGCGTGGGCTGGCAGGCGGACTGAGCATGGAACTGTAGCCTCCCGGACTGATACCACCGGGCGAGAGTGCTCCAGGTGCCAGTGCCGTCTGCTGCGGGCTGTCCGCGGCGTGCGCATTGTCAAACTTGTGATACGTCCAGTCATCGCTACCGTTGTCGTTATTCTCCTTGTAGAAGGTCACTACGTCGATGATGGCTTGCGGATGCTTCTTTTGCTCCTGCTCGGTGATGCCATTCGCCTCCAATGTTCGCTGCCAGTCCTTGGGCAGGCCCTGGACATTCGTCAGTAGTTGCATGTAGTACTTGGTCGTACCTGCCTAAATCGTATGGGCGCACTCGAGAACGAAGCGGCACTACTTCGGTACGACGCTCTCGCGCGATACCGGCCAACGCTCCACTTTTCGCACTTGAAGACAGTGTACGTACCGTGAACTCGCCAGTCTCCTGATCGTATCCAACATGTGTCACGTGCACGGGATTCTCTGGAGCAGATATCGCTGGTCTTCGCGGGGATGACAGATTGAAGAAGCTCGCCAGGCCGCTCTTCTTCTTCAGCACCTTGCTCTCCTTCGCCTCATCGCTGTACCTCTGCCTTGGATTCGTCAGGCTTGACAATCCACTCCGCTGCTGCGGTATGTCCTCCATCCTTCGGCCGGCCGCGGCGAGGCTCTGCGACAATCTTACCGCCGGATTTGCAGGTCGGAAGATGGTCCCAGTAGTGTCGATCGGTGGCGGTGGAGCAGTTCGCGAAGGTGCGAGTGCTCGCGGCTGCGAAAGAGTGGGCGCTGCTACAGACAACCGGGGTTGCGCGGGGAGTGGGTCCGGGGAGTAAGGGGCGGCGTCGAGAGGAACGTCGTTGTAAGGGACGGCGTTGAAGCTCTCGGTCAGTGCCGCGCTGTCGAATCTCTGGCCCAGCAAATCCGACGAGCTCTTCTCCGTGACTGAGTACCGCGCGTAGTGATTCGCAGTGTGTGCCGCCTGGTTCTTCCGTGTTGCCCAACGGCCCTTATCGAGCGTCGCGGGCGCTGACGCCTGTGCGCTGTAGCGGGTGCGTATGGGCGCTGAGGGGGTGCGACGGAGAGAATGCTCTGGCTGCTGCAGCTGAGATGTCGTCGCGTTCGCGGTCGCCCGTTTCGTCAGTCGTCTGCGGTCGTCGGTAGTAGGTCGATCATTCATTGCTCGAGGCACGGCTTCGGGCAGCGCTGTGGTCTTCTGCGCTGGACATCCGCTACAGTCCACGACATGGACTCGCGACGACCGGGTAAATTTGGAACGCGCTCGCAGATCGAGGCGTGATGGTCACAGCCTCTCGCGGTCCGACGTGGCTGCGCAGGGCGCGACCTGAAGCTGGCCTTCCAAGGTTTCGCAGCGGCGGCCCCACCACCACCACAACTACCCTTGCACGAAAGTGCGCGATATGAGCTTAGCGCCCGTGGCCGGCAAGCCACAATGACGGCGGGGTCTCTTGGTTGAAGAAGCACAATTCCATGTTCCGTGTGTGCGTAGCGACAAGGCTTCACTGAACAAGAGTCTTCGGACTTCTAGCCATGACGGAGCTGCCGTCGATGAGTGCTACTGTCTGCGGGCCCATCGCCGTGTTCACCGCGTACGTAAGCGAGGTATGATAGCCTGGTACGTGGACAGGGATCAGCCACCGCTCCCCGAGGTGCATCCGATCGCACATGGCAAACGTGAGATCTGCCAACCTTCCTGGCGTGAATACATGCACCGACGGGACGGAGTCGTGATGATCGACACATGCAGAGGGGAACCTATCTGGCTGAGTGTACAAAGGCACACAGGCACAACACGAGTGGCTCGTTCAGTCGGTCAAACCCTACAGACCCCTTGTGCTCAGCATCGCCTCGAAACGGCTTCCATGTGAACTTCTCGATACCCTTGCCCGAGGCTGGATAAGACTCCACAACCCGGGGCCCCCCCAATGGCTGCCGGCTTTGTCACACATCATGACATCCGGCCACCATGCAGGCACATCAGTGATACCTGCATCGAGGTCCGAAAGAGTGCGCCTGCAGGCCGCAAACTGGCCGAGTACCGAAGTGCCTGCAGCTGGTACGTTTCATACTAAGTACTACAGTATGGCGGGAAGGGTAGCCACAGTACGGTGCAACCTTTCCGGCGATCTCTGTGACCATGAGCACGAAGGGTGCCTGATATAGCAGTCGCCCCGCAAGACGCTGGAAGCCTTGCACCTGTGCCCTTCACACAGTCCGCGGAGAGGTCTGCACTATGGCCGTGCTAGGCCGTGCTACTCCGTAGGCCAATGATCGCCGCGGGGTGATTGACCAAGGACGCCAGAAATGGCGCGCTTTGAAGCCCAGAGCCCGGGCAGCTGGATCGCCCGTTGATCAGAGCTTGCGACGGAACGCGTAAGACAGCTCGCCGTCCCACGGTGTACGGCTCGAGGCCATTGCTGTACATTGGCCCGCGGAAGGCTCCTCCGACAGTGGTGTTTGAGGATTCGCGGCCGACGTGTGTGGGAGACGCAAGCCCTTGGTGTAGCGAGCCATACCATTGTAGCAGTGCTACGAGTGAACTGCAGAGCACCATTTCGCAGCACATCGTCAAAGTAGGTATCGAGCCCGCGGTCTCCTCTCATACATCTGCCCAAGCCATGGGAGCCATCTGATCCCGGGCCGGGAGCTGTCAAGTGAGATCGAAGCCCCAGTCGTCAATCTCCTCGCCATCATCATTCCCGTTGGTCGGAGGGAGTCCTGCACTCTCGGCCACGCCATTCACCTCGACTGCTACCGCGCCCTTGTTCTTCTTGTCCCCCTCAACCCTGCTCTTCCGTAGTGCCTCCCTCCTCTCCCTCAGCTTCCGCAACCTCGCCTCCAGCCCTTCCATCTGATCGAACTCATCCTGCATCGCAATCGCTGCGTCCTCCCTCTCACCCTCAGTATCCGCGTCCCGCTTGCCACGCTGCGCAGTCTGTTTCTCTTGCGCCTGAGCAGCAGTTCCATCCGCAGTCCTCGGCGCGGCGGATATTGTCGCCTGCGCATTCAGTGCCGAATCAGTAGACCGCTCCATCTCAGCCAGTTCTCGCTCGAGTGCCGCGAGCTCCGATTCGTCCACGGACCCGCCGCCTTTCGGCCATTGCGGAGGCGATGCAATGTTTTGGCCCGGGCCGCTCTCGTCCACGGGGTGGTGTAGCAACTGCGACTGTGCGGCCGCGAGCGATTGCCCCATCACAATTTCCGACGACTGTGAATCCATCTCTTTCCCGTTGCCAGGCGCTGGAGCATTCTTTCCGCGTGCCATCGCCGCTAGCCCAGCCAGTTTCTCCGATTCTTCGGGCCAAGCGTGATCAGAGACGGCCGTGTCTGTGTCTGGTCTGGCCTTCTTCCTTTCCTCTTCCACGTCCAAGTTGCCGTTCGCTTTCCGCTTCTTGCCATTGCCATTGCCATTGCTTGTCGGAGTGAATTCTCGCCCTCCACGCTCCAGCTGCCGACTCACGCGAAGAGTGTGGCTCATGGAGTGTAGATGGGCCTGCCAGGCCGCGTCGGACTTGACGAGCGTCTCGCACATCTTACATTGCAGCTGGTTGTCGCTGGTGTAGGACGCATCGGGGTGAGTAATGCGGCGGTTCGCACGTTCGGCCTTGAGCATCGAGCGGACGTCCGCCATCTCGATTCGCGTGGGCCTTGATGTTTCGTGAGAATTTGCTGCGAGCAACCCGCAAGCTCTGTAAGGAAATGTTTGGTCGAAATCAGGACGTTCCAACCCGTCGTGCGGCAGTCCGCGCGACGTCATTCGCGGTCGCGGGCCGAGCTCCGGTGGACATGGACTGTTCTAGACCTCAGCAATGTTGGTCACGAGTCATATAACGAGCCGTCACGTGCGGTCACCATGTGGGGACTTTCAATTCTTGCTGAATCCATGCCCATTGCTACAGGATCTCGCTCGCACTCTGACGGGAAGCGTACTCGATTGCGGCCACAGCCATGCCATGGTGGAGACTGATGACCGCGGTGTGGCACAAGGATTCCACCTGCACGCTCGCAGCGAGTCACACATGACGTGGAAACTCTTCTGCGTTCTGGAAAAGCACTCGTTCCTCGATGTGGCAAAGGATCCGTCCTTCGAGGACAGAAGAACCATGCTCCTTGGTACGGAGGCGGCATCTTGGTTCTCGTGGATCTGGCTAGCATGGTTGTGACGGGAGAGCTTGCGCATCGACCTCAAGCTGTCCACCAGCAGCAGCAGCTCTTCACAAAGCACTGGCGGTCCCGTCTGGACGCAGCATCTGGCCGGCGATGTCGTGGCTCATATCACCCGCCAAGAACAGGGTCAGATTTGCGACGTCGTACATCGTTCTCGCGGCTTGGTCGGTCTGATGACTGGCAGACAGTACCTCTTTTCTCAACCTGTACTGGAAGTCAGCATGGCTTTGCTACGGGGTAGAAGAGCAGAAGCGGTACCTCTCTGATTTGATCAGAGCTGACATGTGGGTCTTGGCTTCTTCGTATTGGGGCAGAGGTTGAGGACCGCGTCCGACGTCTTGTGAACCTATGAGCTCTAGACGTCAATATGGTTTGACCCTGGCAGTCGTCGAGACAGCTTCACCCTTGATTCTGATAATGTTGCACTGGATGCCATCTTGCCCGCGTACATGGACCGCTGCCGCGTCCGCTTGATCGTCATCCCCGAGAAGACTGACAATTGATCCTCTCCCTTCTCGTACCATGACCCGCTTCACCGCTTGGCTTAGGCCAACGAGATTTTCATCCTTGCTGCCTGGCAAGTTGACCAACACGTCAATCCCCTCGATCCCGTCAAACTTCACTCTCGCGGCGTCAACGATCCTCTCCGCAGCGCCAGCCTCATGCACACCGCACTGAAGAAATTGGAAATGTGTCCCACGCCCAGCATTGAGGGAGGCGTCCTTGTTCAGCGTATCGATCCCTAGCACGAAGGCGTTCGCTTTCAATAGGGTCTTGCAGATGACTACGCCGAGCGGCGAGGATGCTGACGTGACTATGCAGACGCGGTATTGGAGATTCAAGGGGTTGGAGCGCTCGATGATGGACATGTTGAGGGCACAGCCATCAGTGTGGGACGGAACGGGCTGATCGGGGTGCTCGTTCAAGCATGAGGACGTGAGCTGGGAGCTGAGGTGGGAGCTCGATGTCATGCTTCTCTGTCGGCGTACCGGATGCAGATACGAGCCGAGTCTGCCTGGGTGTCCGATCTTTGATTTTATGTGTAAACAACGCACTGGTGAGCATCCCGTTGGCAACGACTGTCATCGCAAGAGCACAAGGCCCTGGGCGCGTCGGCAGGATGCACTGGGAGCAGTGCTCGGAGTCCCTCCATGGACGATGGCTCGCTCTGCTCATCAATGCGGTGAATGTGAAGTAAGCTGTCCGATGTTACTGCGCGAGCTCCGCGTGTAGCTGATGATGCGGAGATGAAAAGGCCTTGCGATCGTGCGGGAAGCAACTCGACCCCGTGGCAATATCGCCGGCGCCGTTGTACTGTGGATGGCAACCCAGAGGCCCGTGTTCGCGTGGGTGAAATGACGCGGGGTTCGCGGCACCGGTTCAGGGTCGAGTCGCGTGAACCTAAAGCGGCGGCTTGTCTCCCAGCAACGCCATCCTGTATCTTGAGCAACCGCATTGCACCAAGACTCGCAAGTCCCGGGAGGAGCGATGGCGGGAATCATGCAGCGCATCCTCCTCGGCATGGTCTGTGGATAGAACACACACACCATGGTCGACCGCACCACCACCACCACCACCCCGCGCGTCGCGCCCCGCGACACCAAGAAGCCGGCGGGCACACGCATAAGAGATGGCGCCCCTCGCGCGACCGTCGCCGGCGCGGAGAACAAACGCCCGGCGACCTCCACCAGACCGCCAGCGCGACCCACGCGCACCACCACCTCCAAGGCTCCGATTCCCACAAGGAGCGCCCCCGCCAAGCCTGCGAATGCCAGCAGCAAGGCGGCCATCCCGCCGGTCGCGGAGATCAGCGACGAGCGCCCTCCCCCGCCTCCCAAGCTCGAGATCCGCTCCGCCACTGCCGCTCCCGCCCTCAAGCCTCAGGCGCAGTCCGACAATGAGCAGGGCGGCCGTCCGCGGATCCTGCGCGGACACTCTCGCACACAATCAGCCATCATCCCGAGCAGACCAATGACGGCGCCGGACTCGACGACCAACGACCAACAGCAGGGGCTGCGGGAGATGGAGATCATGCAGAACCTGCTGCGGGAGAGCATGAAGCGTGACACGATGGCAGTCGAGATCAAGGATCTTCAGGCGGAGAATGAGAAGCTACGACGACAGAACGCAAAGCTAGTAACCGCCACCAAGAGTGCGCCGAAGCCGCTGACGTTGGCGGAGGCGGCGAAGGAGAGGGCATTGAAGGTCATGCTTACGAGCCAGCACACAGCCGCCATGGACGAGGTGAGGGCGGCACACAGGATCGCTGTCAATGGGATGGAGGAGTTGCAAGTGAAACAGTTACTCACCCTACGCACTGAACTCGAGAGTCAACGCCAACCAGCCGTCGACATGGACGCTGTGAACGTGACACACCAGGCTGTCGTGACTGCACTGGAAGAGAAGCATGCCTTTCAGCTGCAAAACTTGCGCTCGGAGCTGGAGACGCAACGTCGACAGTCGTCCAAGCTGGAGACGGTCGAGACCAAGATCATCGCCGTCGAGGATGCGCTGAAGCAGAGCAAGAAGCGCGCCTCGCAAAACGAGCAGGAGTTCCAGCAATCGGTGCAGGAGAAGAACAAGCTTGGCCGTGTCATTGCCGACTTGAGGAAAGAGATCACCAGGTGTCAAAAACAGTTGAACGAGGATGTTGCTCAACAGTTGAAGGAGAAGAAGGAGGCTCAAAGAGCCCAAGAGCAGCTCAGCAAGGACCTGGAGGAGGAGCGAGCGAGGAACAAGGTGGCGGCCGAGAAGAGAGCAAAGGAAAGGAAGGCGGAGGCCAGCGAATCTGCATCACGGAAGACTCTAGCACAGAACATGGAGCGCCTTCGGCGGGCAGCTTCTGACGCCGAGACGGCGAAAGAGGAGACAACGGAGCTGCTGAAGGCAGAGTCTCAGTCACGCCTAGCACTCGCCCTGGACGTGGAGCAACTCCAGCGAGCCGCTGCAGAGACTGAAATAGCAGGAGCGAAGGCTGTTGAGCTGCTCGAGGCAGAGTGTCGTCTACGCGAGATGATGGAGCACCAGCTGGAACATCTCAAGCAGGCGCATGCCAAGGCCGAGGCCGCGGAGAAGGAGACGCAGTCCAACATGTTGGCACAGAAAGATGCAGGCGCTGCACAGCTCGGCGAAGTGATCGAGCGGCTGCAAGATCAGGTGACTGGCTTGGAGCTGCAGCTGCAGGACGCCGTAGCATCCGAGGACAGAGGCGCGGATGCTCTGGCGCAGAAGGACGCAGACGCTCAACAGCTTAGGAATGTCATCGAGCAACTGCAAGACCACGTCAAGGGTCTACAGCAACAGCTCAATGACGCGGAGTCATCGAAGGACGAAAGGACGAGCCAGTACAAGGAAGCGATTGCGACGCTCGAAACGGAAGCTGAGACGCTGCAAAAGAGGGCCGAAGAGCAGGCCGGCGCTCGGGAGAGTAAGATCACCGAGCTCAACGACGTTGTCGCTGAATTACAGGGGCGGATCGAGCAGGACCGGCATGCCGCCGAGGACGCGAATGTACGAGCCGAGCAGGACAGGGAGTTTCACATGGTGCTCGTCGAGCGCCTGCAGACCGAGATCCAGGCTTCACACCACGAGCTCCATGATGAGCGTACGGCGCACGGAATCAGCGATATAGATCTGCGGAGCGCCCAGGCCGCGTACGAGGCTTCACGGACGGAGGCTGACGAGCTGAAGTCGAGTCGAGCGGAGATGGAGAGAATGCTGGCGCAGGCGGAGGCTGCTAAGAGCGCCGCTGAGTCTGCAAGAGATGAAGCGTCGGAAGAGCTGAAGATGTCGCAGAGGATGTTCCAGGACTCTCAGCAAGTCGGTGAGGACAAAGGCAGAGTTCTGGAGAGGCTGGACCGTGAGCATGCAGACGCTCTGGAGAGGCAGAAGTGTGAGCTGGAGGAGGCTCACGAGGGCGCAATGGAAAGTCTGCGGGCAACGCAGAGTAGCGACGAGGCGAGCGCTTCGGCGGGCCGAAACAAAGATCTGGTGGAAGAGCATGTTGCCGCGATGGCGCGCTTACAAGAAAGCCACGGAGACGAGCTCACCAGCGTTCTGGAGACGCAGAAACGCGATGGTGCAGAGCGGCAAGCCGCCGCGCTCGCAAGCTTGGAAGAACGAGCTGCAGAGGCGTTGGAGAGCGAGAAGCGTGGGCTCACTGCCCGTCACGATGCGGCACTTGCGAGCCTGAAGGAGGATCATGCCAGTGGGCTCGCGAGCGCTTTGGAGAAGCAGAAGCGGAATATCTCCGAACGCCAGAAGACGACGCTTGCGAGCCTAGAGGAGCAGGTCGCGGAGGCTCTGGAGAAGGAGAAGAGTGAGCTCGTGGATCGGCTTACCGGAGAGCATGCAGCAGCGCTCGCGAGCGTGAAGACGAGTCACGAGGATGAGCTCGCGAATCTCCGGCACGAAGCTGAGGTGGACCGTGATGCGATGGGGCTGGTGCAACAGCTGTTGCGAACGGCGGAGATGGAGAAGGATGATGTCAACATGCGACTTGCGCTGTCTCCTTCATGGCAAGAGGCAAAGAATGCAGAGGAGAAGAGGCGAGAGCTTACGGACCACCACGAAGCAGCGCTTGTGAGCCTCACAGGGAGTCACGCACGTGAGCTTGCGGGTCTCCAACAGGCAGCTGCAATTGACCGCGAGGCGATCGGACTGGCGCAGCAGCTGCTCCGCGCAGCGGAAGCGGAGAAAGACGGGCTTGCTATGGTACTCGCGCAGGTCGCGGGTCAAGAGGATAGGAATGTCACTGAGGAGGATGTCAAGGAGAGCGTGCCATACCAGCAGCTGCTCGAGGAGTTCGAGGCGTACAAGCGCCAACACGCAAGCACGGAGCCGGAGCAGACGAAGGAGGTCAAGAGTCTGAAGCCGGCATCTCCAAGGCTCCCAGAGACCCCACTGGCGTACGCCTCTGACGACGAGCCCCGCTACTCACCGTCACCCACCCCGGCGTACCCCAAGGATGGCCAACGGGCCGGCGCGCGCACAGAGCTTGCGGCACATGACGAGAACAGCCCACCCAAGAAAGCAGAAGAGCTTGCGCCTGCTGAGAAGGGCGACAGCGACGATCCCTTCGCGCCTCGCTGTGCCAGCGTACCCGTACCCACCACGCCACTACAGAAGGTTCCCGGCCACTTCCCGGAGAGTGAGCCACGGTGGCAGGGCAACAGCCCGATGACGCTCGAGGGCACGCTGGAAAGTATCCGCATGCAGACCGAGCAGCTGCTGGAGATCAACGACGATTTCCTGGCCGAGCAGCGGCGGTGGAGCCGCCGCCTGGGTCTCCAGAAGAGGAGATCGAGGGGTAGTGGGGCGGGGAGCCCGAGGGTGGTGGAGGGCCTGGTGTGAATCTCCGGGGGGGGCGGGGGGGGGGCGGTTCTGGGAGGACCGGGACGAGGTACAGGGCCATGGGGCGGATGCGATGATGTGGGATGGCGCGGGACCGGTTTAGTTTCGTGGGATACGGTGCTTGGGTACAAGGGACTAGGCAGCGATGCCGTTGCTTGGGGCGTTTGCGGTGGGGAGGAGATGGCGGCGCGCTTGGGTTCTCCCCTCCGGGGTCGAGTTTTGGATCAAGTGGCTCTTGTATAGCAAGTGTTGCATCACGCTCCCCACGGTCTCCAACACATGTCGTGCTGCTGTGTAGCTCGCCGTAATACTACGGCGTGTCGTTGACGCGGCCGAGATGTCGGTGCATTACCAGGCATGCCGCAGAATCTCCGCGTCATGTCACTGGTCTCGTGCCCCTGAGGGACTGTTGAGCGCATCCAATTGAGGCGGAGATGGAGGTGAAGATGTGAAGGTGTTGAGCTGCTTGATGTTGGTTACCTTTTCGTAGTATGAGGTGGGCTTGCACTTCGAGACCGCAGATTTTTGCAAACTCGTGATGAGTACACCCACTGTCAAACCAAAGACACTGTACAAGTAGCCCGCCCTTCAACGCCCTCGCTCGATGACAGCAGATCCCCTTCACATCACCACGCAGGGAATGATGCAGCACGAGCAGTCGTCGCCACACCAGCACGGCAGCTTCACACCCGCTTTCGCGATCGGGCTCTTCGTGATAATGGATGATGCGCCGGCCGAGGACGTCGCGCTTGCCGTTGATGGAGGCATGGTCGGCGGTGCTGTGATGTGCGCTTGTGTCGCTGTTGCTCGTCAGGGGTTGGTTTTGTCTCGGCCGATCCGTGGTCGCACGCTTACCTCCGCGGACGATTGGTTCGAAGTTTTTGACTTTGCGTGCCTGCCGGATTGAAACTGTTCTATTCAATGCTGTGTCTTCAATGGCGTAAAAGACACAATGTTGAAAGGCGCGATTTGGTAGCCTTGAACTCGATTCAGTATATCCTGCTAATCTTGGACGTGGCAAGGATGGACGCACGATTGCGTCACACTGGATTGGAGAAGCATGCCGCGGACGTCGCGTTTCATCAACTGCCATCCGGTTTGCGTGGCAGTGGCGGAGCGGCAGTGAATGAGGCTCGACCGTCTGTCTTGACATTCAACACTCTTCAACAACATTCCCAAGCCAAAACAAACTACTTGCAGGCATCATAGGGAACAGATCTGAGTCTCCCAAACATCAACCAGTCCGCCAAGTCCATCCTCTGCGCATACCACCAGGCTAACCACCGGAGCATCTAGTCCGGAAGCCAAGATGTGCCAACACCACGCCACCGCATCCACATCACCAGTGCTGAACGCAAAGCCTATCATCAAGCTTGTGAAGCCGGGACCTAGACCTTGCATCGACATCCCGTGCGGGCCGAACTGGTATGTACACCATCGATCGCTGGTGTGCCACTTGCGTACTGATGGGTCGTGGCAGTGACTGCGAGTTCTGCTGCATTCCGTGCACCGTCATGTGAAGCTTCAGCGTGATGGATGAAGTATAGACTGCTGAGTGTGGAAGTGCACGAGGCGGGATGGTGCCAGCCTGAACATGGCGCCATTGGAGATGGTGGCGAGGAATCCTACTTGCTGTGCGAGCAATCACGTATCGCAGGGCCCACGCAAAGGATGGGCAGAATTCATCAGTGTGCCTCTAAACAACGAGTGAGCGGCTGGCCATGCCCCAGAGCATATAGAGCAGCGGCTGTCAGCGCCAGACAAGCCCGCGACCATCATCAAAGCTTCTTCATAAGGTGCCATATGCACTTCATCATCTGGACCACACGGCCAAGGATGCCTGCCCGTCCAGCTGATTTCGAGGGCGAGGGCCCAGCATCTTTGACCGTCGCCCCCATCAAGTTCGCCTCCGTCAAAGGTCGCCTCTCTGGCACATCGCGTTGGCCCTCCATGCCGACCTCAGCACCCCAACCCCTTTTCGCCGAGTCGCTCAAGGTATCGTCGCTCCCGCCCTGAGACTGCGCCTGCCAGCTCACAACACGATCCTCCATCTCCAGTCTTCCGCCAGTCCTGGCGAGCGCCTCCACCAAGCTGACCTTCTTCGGATCGCTGCGACCCCGGCAGTCTGACCCCTCGTTCACATCGTGGTCCTCTGTGACTGCGTGACTCTGCGTGATCAGCCAGCTGGCGAAGAGGTCGGTCCATCAGACTTCCCGCCACGTCATGCCCGCCCGCTCACGGGCGGGAGTGGGGGCCGCGTGCCCATCGCCGAATGGGTCGTCCTCGTCCTCACCTGCATCCTGTTCTGCCGCGAAGCTCGGTTTGGCCGGCATCGCGATGTTGCTGGGCGCGGCCGGTCTCGGCGGCTTCGCTGGCGGTGGTGCCGCGCTACCCAGGTCGAGCCCGGCAAGCGCCTGCTGTGTATCGGCCGAGACGTTCCGCGTATGCCTCGACGCGTGGAGCGCAGCCGAGACGTCCACATCGCTGTCGCTGTCGTCGTCGATGCTCCGGTCCATGATCTCGTAGGCCGTGAGCGCCTTGACCAGCTCATCGTTAGCATTGACCAGACTCCCGATCCACTCGTCGGACTCCACTTGCTGGATGTACAGCAGGATCTGCCGGCGCAGCGTCTTGCACGTCTCGAAGCGGTTGAGGACTTCCACGTTCTGCGACACGCGCTCGGTCTCGCGGTTGATGAGCTGCAGGCCGTTGAGGAGGTTCGTCGAGGCGATGGAGGCACGGGCGATGCAGGTCGTCATGTGCTCCTTCTCCTTCGCGAGGTTGAAAGGGGCGGCGCCGCTCTTGCCAGAGCCGCCGAATTTGCTCTTGCCCTTTGCGAGCTTTGATGCGTAGAAGCCGGACGAAGTAGGCGTGAGCGTCACGGGCCGACTGGGCTTGCTATTCGTCGTGGGCACCTGCGCACTGGAAGATGCCCGGCTCCGGTTGGGACTTGCAGGTAGACGTCCATGGCTCTCAAACGGCGAATCGTGATCATCCCCAGAATCGTGCGGTTCACTCTCACGCAGAACCTTTGATCGTGCGGCTGCCGGCCGCTGCGTCCGCGGCAGCTCCTTGTACAGATTCGCAATCGGCTCCAGTCCGGCCGTGGACTTGTACGCGTTGGCCCACTGCATGAAGAGCACCTGGCACTTCTTCCGCACAGCCGGGTCGACCATGTCCTCGCGAGCCATGAGTCTGAGTCGCTCGAGCAGCGGCTCATCCGCAAAGGCCCGCTGGAACCTCGCACCCGCATTCTGGATCAGGCCGTCCAGGATGACCAGTGCCCGGATCTGCTGGTGAGGCCCTCCATACTTGCTGCGGGCATGTCAGCACACGAGCAGTCACCCGACTCATAGGTCAAGGGCTCGACAGCCATACAGCTTCTTCCGCAATGCTCTCGCTGCTTCCGTCGGCCCAGAAGCCTGGATACGGACGACCTCGACCAAGTCGATAATGCCGCCCACGTCGTCTTCTTCATACTGCTCGCTGCAGAGACGATCGACCTGGACCGTGATGGCCGAGTAGGCTCTCTTCTACGAATCAATCAGTTCGATACCCTTCCACCATAGTAGATTTGAGCCTACTGAGTGAAACATGATCGTTTGTCTCCCGCGATGAGCCCCCACGGCCACCAGCGTTAAGAGGAAGCTTTTGTTCTAGGGGCGGATCAAGGTAAGCTGAAGACGATACGGCAGTGATACCACAACAATCTGGTCCTGCCAGATACGTGATAGACAAAGGCTGCCCGCACTGTACAGCCCGTCAGTAGTACCTTAGTTGACGCTGCGTAGGCTCGGCGTCATCCGCCCGGCTTCCGGTGTGCCGAGACTTGGCATGTGACACTGCTGACTCACCACGATGAGATATGTACGGTGTAGGTACGTGTGCAGACACTGTCAAGGACTGAGTAGACTGAGTGACACAAAGAATATGTTACCACTGTTACGAGACTTTCGGCTCCATATGGCGTCGCCCGTCGTTTCCGTCGTCGACCCGGGCGCCGCGCTAATTCAACAACACAACCCTTAGGGTATATCTTACTCGATGACCATCCTCATCAACCCATCGTTCGTATCTACCATTCCCTGCAGCCCCAGCTTCTTCCCTTGCCCTATGAGTCCACTCGCCGGCAGACCCGTCGTGCTCCCGCCACTGCTCGAGCGCACAGCCTGCAGGGAGCCATGGCTTTGGTCGGCGGACGACGCCACAACTCCGTTGCTCTCCTTCTTCCACTCCGGCGGCTGGCCCCAGGCACTGCCCTCACCACTACCATTCCGCAGTGAAGGCGATTGTGTGAGCACAGGGCTGTTGCCCGCGCTCAGCCCCGGACTCACCGCCCGCCGCTTAATGGTCGCGATGTCCGTGTCGTCGTCCCGCCTGCGCTTGAACTTGCGGATCGCGACGTCGTCGTTCATGCCGCTGCTCGCTATCGCACTGTTAGTGCTCGGCGGTGCGGGCGCGGTGAAGGCGTCCGAGGCATCGCTCGCGGAGCTGCGTGCGCGTGGGCGGCGGTAGCTTGGCAGCGGACCCCCGAGCACGAATGCGGGAGCAGGGGAGTCGAGGTGCATGTCGGATATGAGGCCACTGCTGCCTTGGCGTGGGAAAGACGGTGGTGGCGGTGGTGTGCGCATGGACGGGTCGAAGCGGTTCCAGTAGCCTACACCGCCGCTGTTACGTGAAGCGTGGGCGGCAAAGTTGACGCCTATACCCAGCCCCTTGTTGCCACTCGACAAGTCGCTGTCTAGATCGCGGCCAAAGTCTTCCTGTGCACTCTCGGGGACGGCGGGGAGTAAGCTTGGACTACTCGCCCCCGTAGCAGTCCCAGGTCGCGGTGCTTCAAGATCCAGGTCAGGCGCGCTGTTATCGCGCTCACGCACCTGCTTGATCGTTTCGCTTTCACGCCGGATCTCGGTATCGACCGGCGCAGCCTCTTCCATCAGCGCGGCGCGGATCCGCGCAAAGCCCTTTGTCTTGGGTAGCAGATTGCCACGTCTCGTCACTGGCCGCCTCACCACCCCCGGTGTGCTCGGAGTCGTGAGGGAGGCCTCGTCGCCGCTGTCGTTGCCGCTGCTCAGGTGCAGGCCATCGGTGCCCATCGCGAGACTCTCCCGCCGACTCTTAGCCGCGTTCGTCTGCCACGGGAAGTACCCACCGTTGACTGCTGCTGCTCCGCCCTCTATACTTCTGATAGGCGGTGGCGAGCCCGTTCGCGGTGATGCGAGCGAGCTGTACCCGCTATTGTCCGCACTGCTCGAGCTCTTCCTGCTCCGCCGCCCGGTCCTGGGCAGCCGTGTTCTCCGGATCGTTCGCATAAGTGAAGCCTGTGCGGGCGAGAAGTGAGCACCAGAGCCCCAAGCAGCAGCTCCACCCGGTGTTTGGGGTCCTGTGAATGGTGTTGCCGCGCTCGGGTTTTGTAGCTTCTGCACGTGCGGCGTGGTGAAGATCGGATCCTCTTGGTCGTCGCCGCCCATGCTCGCGTCCTCATCACTCTCGCTGTTCTCGCTGTCTGAAGCTAGCATATTAATGCTGCCGACGGAGCTGCCGACGATGCTCCGCTCGGGAGCGAGTGACGTCCAGGGCATGCTGCCTGGACCGTTCACATTCGGCGAGTCGAGCATCATGCTGCTCACGCTGCCTTTGCGGGTCGGGATGGGCATGCCGAGAGCCTTCTGCGTAATGACCGGGCTCGAGTCGGGACTGCTCTGCTCGGCAGTGGTCGAGTGATGCAGCGTGGTGCAGGCGCGCGTGTAGTCCAGACCGCGTGAATGTCTTGGCAGACTCGTCGCAGGGCTCGCGCTCAAGGTCTGGCTCTGCATGTAGATGTCGCGTTCGTCCAGCTTCGGGCTGAGGGGAGCGGCGGCTTGCTGAAAGTGAGCGGGCGAGGGCATTCCTAGGCTCGCCGGCACCTGCAGACTGAGACCGCGGGCGAGGAAGTCGGGGCGCCGGCTGGTGGGGGAGACGTTGGAGCGGGTGCGCGGGGTGGTGGGGACGGCATGGTCGTCTTTGCTGCCTTGCCGGATGCGCTCGCGGAACGTCGGCGAGGGTGCCAGAGTCGCCGGAAGAGCGGGCGGGTCGGAGAAGGAGCGCGACTTGGATGGGGTGGCTGTCGCTCCCGCCTCGTGAGGTGGCATTGCCTGGTCCATTGTGCTTGCCATTGACCTATCGTCGCCTGCGAAGGAGGTGGGCGGGTGAGTGGCTTGGCGGCACGCGATTGCTCCTGATCACCCGACTTCGCATTTGAGTCGTGACAGCGCCCGCTTGGCAAGCATCGCTGCGGTGGTGGACGAGTGTTCGTGCAGAGGTCAGCGGCTGCGACAGACTTCCGTCATGATCGTGGCGCGTCCATATCGAGACTCGCGCCGAAGTGTGTTGCTGCGGGTGGAGCTCCCCACCCAGCGGCCCCCACCCTGCACTTCCGACCTCACCTGAGGAAACACGAGACCAACGTCCACCGTACATCATCCCAACCTTCGATGACCGACGCCTCTACGCCGGTAAGGATTGCGAGACACCGCGAAGAATCACGCCTGGCCAGACCCCTGTCTGGTATCGGACATATGATCGTTCGTGGCCCGATACGGCAGCACAGGGCCGATGGAACCTTACTGTTGGAGAGCAGTGGGAATGCTCCTGTATCCTGTCCAGGACCAGACCAGTCGTAGGAGTTTCCGTCACCGTGACCTGAGATGGTCCACGCACGTCAAGGCGCCGGAGAGTGTGCTTGTAGCGCTGATGTACCGCTTCGCTGGCTTCAAGATCCTCGTTGACTGAGTCGCGAGTGGACGCAGCAGCAGCAGCAGCACAAGACACTTACTCTGCCCGCCAGTCAGCGACATTAGTGACTATGATTCCGCTGTCATCCAGACCGAGAGTGGAGCACCGCCGTGGGGCCCATAGCAGCAGTATAGGCAGTGCCTGCGTGTGAAATCAGCAGGAGGTCACCCGCTATTGGAAGCGCAGAGCCTAGACGACAACTCTACTGCATAAACCCCCCCCCCCCCCCCACATGACTCTGGGCCTCTACAGTCGCTCAAGATCAGACCAGACGCTTTACTGCCACTAGCCCAAGCCCTCCAGATGTCATCCTATTGCTGCAATGGACAGAATAGGCCAGATATCACGTCACGACCGATCGCACTAGGTGTATCTGATGGTAATCGCACTACTATTCTCACATTCAAGCGAGGGGTGCATCTGCTGCTGCAGTGTAGACTCGACGTATAAGAACGCCCTCCCGCGCTTCCATCCAGTCCTCCTTCACATCCATCTTCTTCGCTTCTTTCTGTACTGCTCTGCCTCGTCTGGGAGACCACCCATCATGAAGCTCTTCCACATTCTCCTCGCCCTTCTGGGCTTGGCAACCACTCCCATCGCTGCCTTCGGCCTCCTCCCTCAGATCAATGGGACCATCGTGCCTGCCTCGCTTGGGACAGCTCTGTCCACCTCGCCGTCTCACCTCGCCGTCTCTCCACGCTCCGGTCACGCAAACCCCTGTGGGAAGACTTGCAGACGCCGCATCATCTACCAGACCGCCTACTCCTCTGCTGCTCTCGCCGTCGGCCTCGTCATGGACACCGGCGACACCCAACGCTGGTGCGGCGCGGCCGTCAACGAGTGGTGCCCCGAAGCCATCCACTCGACCGTCTCGAATATCGCCTGGAAGGTGGTGAAGGAGGCCGACCCCGACGAGCACAGAAACCACGGCAGCGTCATCAGTCATCACGCACACGACAAGGGGCGCGGCGCCATCCTCGCCCAGATGACGGGCGTCTCGAAACGTGCTGCCATCCTCGGGATGTCGTGGGCCAGTGAGGCCGTCGTGGCAGGGCCGGTGCCAGACCACCAATGGGACGACCATCTCGAATGGACGCAGCATCACCTCATGAAGCAGGAGGAGCCGCTCCAGTACCAGCTGAAGAACCAGCACGACAAGCTCGCGGCCTGCATCGACGCCGCCGAGCACACCGTCTCGCCTCCCCCGCGCAGCAGGGAGCAGAAGCCGGACGTGATCCTCGGCCACAACACTCCCGCCACCGTGCTCGGCCCCTTCGTCGGCGCCCCCGGCATGCTCTGCCGCGACGCCATCCTCTGCGCCCCGGACACCTTCGAGATCCTGTCCCCGATCCTGACCTGCGCTACCGCTCCCGGCGTCCTGACCAAGGACCACTGGCTGCGCTACCTCCTCGAGACGGCACGACACGGCCACCACGGCGTGGAGAAGCGCGGCGGCAAGGCGGGCGAGATGTACTCGCCCTACTACGGCTGGGTCAAGCGGCCCGAGAACGGCGGCAAGGGCCACCAGCAGCCTCCCAAGGACTTCAACATGGGCAAGAAGTTCCGCGACGATGTGAAGGAGCATGCGCCCGAGCTCCACGAGGGAGATCTGGTGCGCACGGAGCAGTACGTGCACGAGACTGGGGCGGTGCGGAACCGGATCCTGCAGTTCGAGGCGATGAACCAGGCCGCTTCTTCCCCTTCGTCGTCGTCGTCGCGTCCGCAGGAGATGCGACCATTCCGAGAGATCGGTCGGGGTGGCCAGCCGTCGGAGGAGCTGGTCTGGGCGGACCCGTCCAAGGTCTCCAAGCTCGAGCATTGGGCCCAGATCGGGCACTCGCACCTCGAGACGCTGGTCGATAGCTCCGTGGGCGGCAAGCCCGTCCTGGACAGTCTCGGGAGCCCCATCATCGGCATCCGCGAGGGTATCGACAGGCAGGGCAAGGCGCTGCAGGGCCTCGCGATGCTGGAGCCGGTCGGGCAGACGGTGCGCGGCGATAGCGGCGACCTGGTGCAGGAGTTCGGCATCTTCGACAGCATCGGCACGCGGATGGAGGGGATCAATGCGTGGATGGACGACTTCCTGAGCACGTCGACTCGCAGCGTCAAGATCGGGAAGGACGGGAAGGAGCCGTGGTCCGGGAAGGAGCCGGAGGTCGAGGAGCCGAGCAAGGACGACGGTGATTCGGATTCGGATGACAGCGCGTCCAAACACGATCCTGACCATCCGAAGGATCATGGGCAGCACTCGCCGCCGCAAGACGCGATTCCGCCGCCGCCACCGCCACCGCCGCCGCCACCGCCGACCCATCCCGACGCACCCGACCATCCGAAGGGCCCCGAGTCGGAGGGTCCTGACGGAATTACGGGCCCGCCAAAGTCGCCGCCGACGGATCTAGACGCGCCGGATCATCCGAAGGGCTCGCCGACCAAGCCGTCCGGTGTCCCCGAGGGCCCGGCCAAGTCCATCGTCGCGGGTGTCCTCCCGATCCCGTTCGTTGCGGGACACAAGCACTCGTCGTCGTCGTCTTCCGCCCTGGCTTTCGCTCCGTCCGCTGCGTCGAATGCCTCGTCCGGGCCGTCCACCCTCACGGTTGTCGTCTCGGCATCCCCGACGTCGGTCGTCGTCGTGACCGTCGCTAACTCGACGGCGCCGTCGTCTGCTCCGGTCTCTGGGCGTCCCGTCTATACCAACGGGACGATGACCATGGCCACCCCTTCTTCGTCTGCCTCGGGCACAGTCTTCGCGCGGTCTCCCGCGTCCGGCTCGCCACGCCTGCCCGCCGTGCCCTACCCCGCGGCACCCGGGCCCGTCATGCTGGGGACATCGCTCGCGCTGCCGGTGCCGACGACCTTCGTGTCGTCTGTGAAGCCGGCGACGACGACGAAGTACGAGCACGGTGCTTTGCCGGGATGTGGCATCGGCGGCATGATGTGCGACAGGTAGAGGGTCAGGGTCTGGCCTTCGGTAGTTATGTAGAATGGGAATGAAATGATATGATATCAATGAAAGTCTCCGTGATACAGCGTTGGCATCCTGCCCCGATGCCGACTGATGGAGTCACCTGCATGTACTCACAGCTGCCGAGAGATGTTCGAGGATGACAAACTTCTCCGCCGCCCGCCGAGTGGCCGCGTGCTATTGTGCTTCGTCGTAGCACATTCTGGTAGGCACTCATCGGCTCCGGGGGACCGACATCAGTCCATCATCCCATACCTTTGAACGAGATAGCGCCGTGGCTTGAATCGCTATCAGGGTCTCCTCATCTACATGTGTACACTGGCCGTGACGCCGATAGGATCAGATGCGGGCGCTCAGCAGTATGTCGCGCACCGCAGCTTCGCGCCTTGATGCGGTGGAGTGACGGTGAGTGGTTGTGATGTAGATCTACCCCGGCCACCGACCTCCTGCACCTTCCCAAGCGAGAAGATCGACACGGAGCTCCGACACGTGCAGCGTCCTTCTTCTTCCGTAGCAATAATGCCACCATCTGGTTCAATCACCGCCATCCACCACCAACACTGGTCCCGGAGATGAAGTAGACCTTGCCGGCTTCCCCTGACACGCGACTACCGCCATTGACAGCGGCCCCACCCGTTCGTCGCCCCGCAAGTCGCCGTTTCATAAATTCACGACTGCAACATCGAACCACATCCCCATCGACGGCCATTCGCCTGCGTGTCCAGCCCATTCGACCTTGTGCATTGTTCGCGCCTGCCGCGGGAGCTAAGGCTACAGAGGCACCAGGGCTCGTATGTCGGCGTTGGAAAGGAGGAAGATCGTCGTGCCGCCGCGACGCAGAAACACCGGGTCGACCACAACAAACCCGGGACAGTCGGCAAGCTTTGCCGGTGCTCGATATGGCAGGCCCGGGTATGGTGCGATGAGACCGGCGGTGCTGGGATTGGCCAAGCTGCTGTTCCTTCCCGTCGTCAGCGCAGCACCCCTAGGACTGTGGCAGCACGGCGTGCGGATTCTGGAGGAGGATGCACCGAAGTCTGCTGCAGATCCACAGCTGTATGCCTTCCTGGGCATCGCGGTCGCGCTGGTGTTGGGCGGCGGTGTCTTTGCGGGCCTGACCATCGCGTTGATGGGGCAAGACGAGACGTACCTGCAGGTGCTGGCGACTTCCGGCGAGGGCTCGGAGCGGAAGCACGCAGCGGCGGTGCTGAAGCTGCTTAGCAGGGGCAAGCATTGGGTGCTCGTCACACTACTCCTGAGCAATGTCATCACGAACGAGACCTTGCCTATCGTGCTGGACCGGAGCTTGGGCGGTGGATGGCCGGCAGTCTTGAGCAGTACGGTCCTGATCGGTATGCCGAACGGTACAACACGCTGGCCGCACCTTCACTGACCCTCTGCACAGTCATCTTCGGCGAAGTCGCACCTCAGTCTGTCTGCGTTCGGTATGGCTTGAGCATCGGAGCTGCAATGGCGCCAGTCGTGCTGTGCTTCATGTGGATACTGTCACCCATCGCCTGGCCAATCGCGAAGCTGTTGGACTACCTGCTGGGTGAAGATCATGGCACCTCATACAAGAAGGCCGGTCTCAAGACGCTCGTACAACTACATAAGACACTTGGCACAACACCGGGAGAGCGCTTGATGGAGGACGAAGTCAATATCATCGCCAGCGTGCTGGATTTGAAGGACAAGCGAGTGGACTCGGTCATGACGCCAATGCAAGACGTCTTCACCATGAGCGCCGATACTGTTCTGGACGAGCGTATGATGGAGACCATTCTGTCTCAGGGCTACTCCAGGATACCCATCTACGCACCCGACAACCACCGGAACTACATTGGCATGCTCCTCGTCAAGATCCTGATCACGTACGACCCGGAGGATGCCCAAAGAGTCCGCGACTTCGCGCTCGCCACTCTACCGGAGACACATCCATACACGTCTTGCCTGGACATCATCAACTTCTTCCAGGAGGGCAAGAGTCACATGGTCCTGGTCTCCGACGACCCAGGCACGGACCACGGCGCAATGGGTGTGGTCACACTCGAAGATGTCATCGAAGAGTTGATCGGCGAGGAGATCGTGGATGAGTCCGACGTCTTCATCGACGTGCACAAAGCTATCCGCCGTATGGCCCCGGCCGACACAACCCGCTACCGCATGAGCCGCGGCAACAAGCTGGTCGAGGTTGACGATAACGTCGTCAGCGAGTCCGAGCGGGAAGGCGACAACAAGGCGGATGGCGTGGATGCTCCCTTGCTGCAGACCGAGAGTAGGAAGTCAAGCGTTGCGAACGGCAGACCGGGGCTGCAGAGCATGGGTACGACGTTCCTGATGCGCCGGAAGAGTAGTAATGCTTCCGAGGCCGCTCACGAACCGGCCAAACCCACGCCCATGCGGAGCAACACGTCGGATCTGCGGCAGCACCTCAAGCACCTCGGCCCCAGCAATCTGGCGAACAAGCCGAGGGAGACAAAGTACAAGTCCGTCAAGATCAAGCCGGGCGCGATCCCGGGCACGATCCCGGAGGGTGCGGCAACGACGACGGGCGCGGAGTCTCCGGAGGCCACGCGGAGTGTGTCAGCGGAAGGGCATCGCTCGACTGCTGCCGAGCTCAGACCGCTGCTCGCTGCCGGTGGGCGCGCGGCTACGGGTGGCGTTGCTGCGCTGCAAGCCGGCTACGGCACGAATCCAGGCAGTCTCAACAGCCACCTGCGTGGATTAGCGGAGACGGAGCAGATGCCTGCCAGTGAAGCCTCGCAGATCGCGGAAGAGAATACCGCCGCGCCTGCTGCGGCGTCGCCGAAGTCCGATCGCGGTTCGTTCCGGGTCCCGTCGACTATGATCGTCGCGCCGGACGGCAGCTACACCACCACCAACGCTACCGCCAACAATGACGACGATGACCACGACGACGACACGGTGGGCGACATGGCGGCGCCCTCGCGTGCCCGCTCGAAGAGCCGTCGGACGGCGCGCTCGGGCAGCATCACGGAGACGACCGTCGACCTCAACGGGGTCAAGAAGATCGTGCTGGACCCGCAGTCCAGCTCGGATACCGAGAGCGCGAGCCCGAATGGGGAGGCGAGCCGGAGTAAGGAGAATTTGAAGAACGGGGATGGGGAGAAGGAGAATGGGGATGGGATGGCGAATGGCGGGTCGGCTGACGCGAAGAGGAAGAAGAAGAGGGGGAAGAAGAAGAAGGGCGGGGATTGATGGCGGTCAGGGTGGAGGAGGTAGTGAGGGAGAGAGGTGAGTCTGCTTGCAGCGCTCTTTGGCGTGGTGTCACGTTAGTGCTGTGAGAGTGGGAGCGTGGGAAAGTAGTGAGGTGTGTACAGTAGCAGTATTTGTTCTGACGGTAGTTTAGTGGATATGCATCAGTTCATCCAGGGATCCTTGGCCGCTCAGCACTTGACATTACCACGCCAGCTCCTCTGGTAGCAGAGCCCAGTGGTTCGCGGCCCACCTGCATGTCCATCATGTCGATCGACCGGCTAGGAGAGCGTATGGGACTTCGTAGACCACGAGGTCGTTCTCTCCGGGATCTGCACTCATGCGAGACACACTCAATGCAGCGAGGATGTGGTCTCTTGGCCGTGCACGGCCGCGAATGCCCTGGTATCTTGCAAGCCGGCAGCTAAATGTCGCCTGTCACGGAACCACGTGTTTGTCACGGTTTTGGCTCTCCTTGGATCCACAGAGGCCCAGGCCACCAAGCTACGAGGCTGCAGTCAACAAAGTTAATCCTCTGACTCACAGGACGTTGTGCGTGCGAGCAGACGGGGACCGGATCCTGGCCCCAACCGGAAGCTGGCCACCCTTGCGTTTGTCGTGGGTGCCTGCAGCAGCGGGAGGCATCACGTAGAAGTAGACGGTGTGCTGCAGGACCAGAACGAACGCCGCGAAGCAGACCTGCAGAAGCCCAACGCATGACGGGAGCTTGTCTCGCATGGCCTGGAAGCGGATGGCACTTTCAAAGCTAGACAACGGACTGGCGCACAAGTTGATGGCCGCTTATATATGCCCGCTCGTTCGGATCGTGCAAAGAGCGTTGGGTGTGTTCAAGCGGCATGGCGGGCGCCATGGATGACTGGGAGGACTGGAAGAATGTGCTGTCCGACGTCGACGTCCCGACCGCTGAGCTCATTGTGAGGCTGCAACTTGAGGACATTGGCGCTCTCGCGCCTGCTGTCAACGATCAAGACCACAATCAGGATCAGGAGGATCAAGCCTCTTCAAGCCTCGCACAGACCGAGCGTACGAACACCACCTTGGCTCACAAGCTGTTCACCGGCGAACTCGAGAAGTGCCAAAGAGATCTGTCCGTTCGCAAGATCAGCGAGCCCCTGGAGAACATCGAGAACGCTCGCCAACAGGCACTCGAAGATGCAGCGTTTGGGTGGCACTTCGACGATTACGAGAATGCAGTCGAGCAGGCGCAAGGCAAGCCAGTCACCTGCACCTCATGCGGCGACAACAGGCGAGAGAACAAGACGGTCAAAGCGCCATGCGACCACATCTACTGCGATGACTGCCTGCGGACTCTCTATCGTGCGAGCATGGTCGACGAAACTCTCTTCCCACCACGGTGCTGCCGCCAGGAGTTCGATTGGGATATCATCCACAATCACCTGACAGATGAGCTCGGCAACGCATTCCAGACCAAACGCATCGAGCTGCAGACTAAGAACCGCACGTACTGCCATGTGTCACGGTGCTCGGCGTTCATCAATCCGGCGGACTATGTCGACAACAATGCCCCGTGTCCCAACGGTTGCGTCGATACCTGCGTCGCATGCAAGCAAGCCACGCATGCCGGGGCTTGTCCCACCAACGAGGAGTTGGCTGCCTTCTTGGCGGCGGCGGGGCTTCATGGATGGCAGAGGTGCTTCGACTGCAACAGGGTCGTGGAGCTGAGGACAGGCTGCAATCACATGACGTACGTCTCCCTCTTACAGGATATGTCTCGTGTCAAGCTGACAGTCTACAGCTGCGTCTGCCGAGCCGAGTTCTGCTACGTGTGCGGCCTGCGCTGGAAGACCTGCGCCTGCCCGCAGTGGCACGAGGAGCGCCTGACCGAGCGCGCCGAGGCCGTCGTCGACAACGGCAACGACCCGGACGGCCTGTACCAGGACCGCGAGGCCCAGGTGCGCCAGGCCGCGCAGCATCTGCGCGAGAACCACGAATGCGAGCACGACCGGTGGACGCGGCAGTACACGGGCTCGCTGCAGTGCGAGGAGTGCCATCGCTATCAGCAGCAGTTTGTGGACGAGTGCCGGCAGTGCAATCTGCGGGCGTGCTATCGCTGCCGCACCAACAGGCTGTGAGAGATGCCGTCAACATCCGTAACGCAGGTGCACGCATGGGCTGCGCGACGAGGTAGCACGGGGATTAAGCGGACATGCTGCACTGACCGTGCTGCGAGAATGTTGGACTCAGGTCTTTGGACGCAGGTGGCCGGGCACGCAGTTGCGCAGCGTTGACTACCTGCTGAATAACATCAATGCCTCCTCGGCAGCCATGGCACCACCCATCTCCACATCTCTCTCCGCGTCCACCTCGTCACCGTCCCCCTTGTCCTCTCCCAAACCCAGCGTCTGCCCGAACAGACTCCCAAACAGTTCATCCGCCTGCCGCTCCTCCCATCCCCTCCGATCCTCAGGCGCCATGAAATTCTGCAGCTTCTCATGAACCGTATACCGCAACTTCCGGCCCTTGGACGCCTTGGTGTCGACCTGCTTCTTCGTCTTCGCCTCCCTTCGCATCTGGAACGAGAGGTCGATGTTGGACGTCGCGGCGGAATCAGCGGAGCGGGACTCCAGGAGGTCTTTGAGCAGGAGGCCGTAAAAATCTGCGTCGTCATAGATCCTGTCGTCGGAGGCGACTTTGTTGGCGAGTTGGACTGGCGCACAGGAGCGCGGGGTGCGTGCTCGGGCTAGCAGGCGCGGTGTATCGGCGAGATGCTGCTGGATGACGTCCAGGACGGTCGTCTGCGGTGCGGCGTTGGTCAGGCGGCTGCGCGGGGCGATCTCGCGGCCTTCTTGCGTCTTTTTACTCCACTTCTGGAGGGTGGCGTGGCGGCGTTCGAGGGTGTCGGCTTCTTGGGCTTGGAAGAGCGAGTACAGCTCTGCAGTAGGCGTGTCGCGGTCCAAGGCTGCTCGCTTGCGCTTCTCGCCCGTCCGGGCGGAGATGAGCTCGTCGCGGAAGTCGTTGAGGGAGGACCAGAGGGTGAAGGCTGCGGTCTCAGCTGCTTCGATCGCGCCTGCTGCCGCTTGCTGTTGGGTGGAGATGTCTTCCTGGGGCACGCCAGATATAATGTTGACACCTATGAGCGCCTTCTGCAGCTTCATCCGGGTGCCAAGCAAAGCGTCGAAGGCCTTCCTCTGCTTCTTCACGGCACGCCCCTTCTCCACATCGACCTGGTTCGCTTTCGCCAAGGCCGCTGCCACCTTGGGTGCGTCGCGCATGGCCAGCTTGACCTCCTCCACATGACTCGGCTGGAACGCTGCAGCGTTGGGTCTCGCTGGCTCGTCGTCTTCATCGCTTACATCCGTCTCCGGGGTATCATCGTCATCATCGTCCTCTGAGCTCTCGCCTGTGTCGTCTAATCCAGGCTCGTCCTCGCTGTCCTCATCTTCGAACCCGGCAGCAAATGGATCATGCTCGCCCGCATCATCCTCCACAACCTCTCTGCCTACCCGAGAGCCGCGATACTGCGGACCAAGCGGTGCTTCTTTTGGCTTCCGCAGTTTGCTCTTGCCCATATCCTGATAATGTTCCCGTGCTGCAACTCCCGCATCGTCCGAGGACGAGGCTTCGTCGCTGTTGCTATCTGGTACATCGTCCACCTCGGGATCATGCTCCACTCGGCCTGCATCGAGTAGATCCTCAAACTCTGCCGCGCGATTGCGGCCCTTGTGCAACGCCATGGTCGTCGTCGTCCGGGGCATGGAAGAAGATTCCGAGAACACCTTCAACTTTTCCGTTGCATGTGAAAAGGCTTAGTTGAGTTGTGGTCCGAAGAGCCGAGGCGCAGGGACGATCAATCAATTCTCGATCAATCTGCATCAAGAATTGGGCGGCTTGGGAGTTCTGCATGTTCGTCACAAGGCCAAATGAACCAGTAGGCATTAATCAAGTGGTATCGTAATCACGCTGCGACGGCGTGTGAGGCCAGCGCGTGAAACATTGATCTTTGTGGACGCCAAGCTGTCTCACACTTGGGGCCAGAAGAAGCACTCAGCCCTGCCCATCACAAGCCTGCATCCTGCATCTCCCGCACCAGCGCCACTGATGACGAGTGCGGGCGGACTCGCTGAGAGCCTTTGACCTCCCACCCACCACCCACCACCGCCCCATCATCAGCCTGACTGGTGGGCAGACAGAACCTTATTCTGCCGTGCGACGAAGTCCATTCATACCAAGCCCCTGGCGAAACCTCACTCGCGAACCCCACAACCTGTATCCCTACCCTCACCCCTACACTATCTACCCAGCATAACCGTCGAGGAGCGCGTCACCCGCGACCATGTCGCAATACGCAGACGACTACCCGCCGCGCCGTCCCCGCGGACGAGACGACGGCGGCTACCCTGCACCACCGTCCTTCCCGCCGCAGGATGGCCTACCGCCCGGCCCCGCCGACCACCTCCCACCCCCGCCGATGGGCGATAACCGCCGCAGCGCGATGAAGCGCGACGGCAGCCGCAGTCGCGTGCCGCAACACATGCGCCCGGACTTCCCCGACGAGGCCTCCTACCTCGGCTCGCAGGCGCCTGATCTGGAGCGGAAGAATCGCCGACGAGATAAGGAGTTTCGTGATAAGCGGGATGGATATGAGAGTGAAGAGGGCGATATGCTGCGGAAGGAGAAGCAGCAGCGGCCCAATCGCGAGGAGGAAGTGGACTCGAGGCGGCAGAGGTTCAGGGATGACAGGGACGCGAACCAGAACGGTGCGTCGTCGAAGCGGCCCAAAGATCGCGGTGATGGGCGGGGTCCGCCTTCACGAAGTGGGTACGATGATCGCGATGACCCTCCACCACGTCGCAGGAGAGACCGCGACGGTGACTACGATGACGACCCACCGCCGCGCCGGAGAGGCGGAGGTGGAGGCGGCGCAGTCGAGTACGGCTCCGAGCCCATCCCGGCCGTCCGACGCAGGAATACCGACGCCGGCCGCTCGCGCCAAGACAAAGACAAACCTCGCCGCCGCCGCGATGACTACGATGACGACTCCGACAGCGACTCCCCGCCCCGGCGCCGCCGTAGCGCAGAGGGCCGGGATCGACGGCGCCGCGACAAGTACGACGACGAAGACCGGAACCGCGACCCGGATAGTCGGGACCAGCGGCGGCGACGGGAGGAGATCTACGATCGCGACCGGGATGGGCGGCGGCGCGACCAGAGCCGTCGACGCGGGAAGTACTCGGACGACAGCGAGGATGACTACGATCGCCGCAGTGATCGCCGGGGCGGGGACAGGGACAGAAACCGCGGGAAGAAGCCCCCGCGGAAGATGGAAGTCGGGGGCTACGACATCGGACCGTTGATCGACAAGGGGCAGAAGCACTACGGGACGGTCGCGCCGATCGTGGCGCCGCTGTTGATGAATGCCGCGCGGAAGTACTTGTCCAAGTGAGCTAGCTCCCGGCATATACAATGAGTGGGCGGATTTGCTCCGCAGTGGACTGCGCTGACTCGAGGTCACAGCTCAAATGGCAAGAAATGAGTCCACGTGGGCAGGGGCGATCGAGATTGGGCAGGAGCGAAGGAGTTGGGTGGGGTTAACCTCGACTTATACCCTGGTGCGAACGGAGGCGACGACGTGTAATGACAATGCGACTTTACCATGCCAAGTTCTCAGCTTTCACCCTCAAGTCCAGGCTCAAAGTATGCACGCGATTTGTTCGCAAGCTTACTCACAGCAAAGCCAGCGCAAAGCCCGAGACCGACTGACAAGAATAGCATCAAACTCGTGGATGAACAATTGCAGCGTGGTGGAACAAGGTGTCTCGACTGACCTACAGTAGGCTCTCCCGACCGAAGCGGGAGTCTCGGTCTAGCTGGACCTTGGTTTAGCCCAGTCGCCTCTTGCCCTGGAAGTCACGCGAATATCCCATACGCCGACCATATCCCTCCGCATATCTCTGGGACCTCGATCTAGCTATCGACACCTATTAGAAAGTCGCTACTGGATTCGCCACGGATGCGGCTTGATCTGCCTCTCTGGGTCTCTGCTCGGGAAGCTGAAGTGAGGTCTCGCCTCGAATGACGATCAGGGCTCCTCCATCCGCGTTTAGAATCGGAAGCATCGTCGTCTTGACTAAGTACCGTACCGCATGCAGGGAGCCGCGACGGATGGCACCCACGATGTCGTTATGGGGGTCGGGAACGCGACCGCGACTATCGGTACCTGGAGAAGGTGCACGGTGGCACGCTGGTGTTCGATGAGCACCGCAGCCTCGGTCTACTGATTCACCGGCTTCGATAAGCGGCTGCGACGCAAGCCCGAGTGTCCAGTTCCATGGAGCTAGGATCCGAGACTGGGAGACATGCGCCGCGAGATATAAGCTGTGGTTGGGAGGTCTCCGGGACCACGGCAGGTAGCCAGTGGCGGTGGCGGCAAGGTGTTTCACCGCTGGACTTCGAGATCCAAGCTCCTTCACGGACGACCTCATGTGGCGATTCAGAGCTCCGTACCGACCGATGTATCGGGTCGAGGGCACGTCTCGGGTCGACCCTCACTTCCCTGGTACGCTGATTGCAGACCTCCGCATGGTCGCTTGGGCGTGATATCATTGCCGGTGCACGGAATGACCAGCCGAGCCGCGATCATGATCAACACCTTTTGGCCTGGGAAGCTCCGGCTCGAGCGCTGATAATCATAGCATCCTTTCACGATTGTGACTTGTCACAATCGATGCCTGACCCCAGAGATCGGCTCGTGTAACCGGTCGGCTCGACTTTCTGCGGGCCGAACGACGCGCTTCCCACGCGCGTGTGCCTGGGCGGGCTCGTGCTCCTGGACGTCACCCCTCCAAACACGCACGAACACAAACTTCCCATCTCGAGTACAATAAAGGGCGGTTGAGCAGGGTGGCGTGAAGTCGTCGCTCACGAGAACACCCCTTTCGACTCCGCAACATGGCGTCCTACACTTACGAGCTCGCCGAGCTCGGAGACGATGCTCATGGCGTTGGTTGCAAGTGCTGTCGCTTCACCAGCGGCATGGATCTCCCGATACCGAGGAAGGAACTTTCGGGAAACGATATCGCGAGGCTGGCGGTGGGCTTCTCAACGTCGGTGCTGAGGGATTGGACGAGATTGAACGCCATCATCAAGCGCTTCGAATGTGAGTTGTCCCAGCAACTCGAACAGTGGCGCGAGGTTCAGGGCAGCTTCTGAACCTCGAATATTGGCCGCGCCGTGTCTCTCACTGACAGAGTACAGTCACGATTCAGAAGCGCTGGCTCAAGAAGGGCTTGAAGCAGCGTCGCGAGATCTTACTCAAGATCTGCCCAGACATGCCAACCGTCCACCGACCCGACTTCCAAGGCTTCCGCAATGCCGGCAAGCCAGCCCCACGATCCCGCACATGCGTCTCGCGCGCGTTCTTGTGGCCCTACATCAACCTCGAGGACCTCCAGCAACCCCACCCACTGTTACTGTTCCTCGGCAGTCGAGGCCGCAATCTCCCGGAGGAGTTCATATCTGCGGATGTCCACGCGGCTCATCTTGGGCCTGGATGGAATTTCTCTACGTGCGGGTCGACTACATGCGGCACCCACGCTAAGGGCGATACGATGGTGTTCCGCAATCAGCGCACCCCCACGACGTACGGCAAGCTCATAAATGTATTAAGGGGTCTGCCTGCTTCCTCGGTAAAGAAGCTGGTATCCACGCCGGTGGGCAAGATGCATCCCAGCCTCGGTCTCCTCGGCCTTGAGATCCAGGCAGAGATCTACTCTTTCTTGCTCCATGCCACCATACTCATCCTTCACGACATCGACCCTAACCAGTACCTTCTCGCGGCACATGGACCGATACCAGGGCCACTCGCGCAGAAGAGAGGCGAATGGGTGACGCTCCAGGACCACATGCTGGATGCGCCCTACCGCCTCCCCCAGGGCATGGACCTCGACCGCATCAAGGCTATCGTGGGCGCACGCCGCGCCTCTGCTGCTGACCATGTGCACGGGCTCCGCGAGGACCCCGGCTACTTCATCGAGATTTTGAAAGAGTACACAGAGCATGACCGCCACGCTCTTACGTGTACCTGTAATGCCTGTTGGCGTGACGCTGCCGCTGAGATGCTCGCGGATGCTTTCAGGTGAGCCCAGCGCTGCCAGATGGTTGAGCCCGTACTGATGACTGGTGCAGCTACTTCCTCTTTTGGCACAACATCAACTGGCGCTTCAACCAGATGCCAAGCATCGAAGCGCAGCTGGCGAAGGCAGATGTGCGCCGCGGCTGTCTGGGTGCAGAAGATGAACTGCGCTGGGCTGAACTAGACACAATCATCGACTTGGTGATCAGTGTCCCGCTCGGTCGCATCGGCGACGGAATGCCCAGCTCGCCACGTTTGCGGCACTGCTACCCGAACGCCGACGATGTCACTGCCAGCCTGAGACAGCGCTGGAGGTTCCGCGACCCCACCAAGTGTGTTACGACGAACCGGGTGGACTACGTCTTCAACGCCATCGTTGATGGCGAACAGCGGGCGCTGCACAAGTTGATCCCTCTCATCCAGGAGGCGCAGTACATGCTCGACACGGAGCCAGCAGCCGCTCAGCTCGTCGACGATTGGGTGCTCAGCCAGTTCGGCGATCTGGCACTGCTTGCGGAGCTGAAGGACATGATCGATCGATTCAAGCCTTGGTCAATCACCTTCAAACTCGTCTCGAACAACTCCAAGGTAGTCGCGGGCAACGTAGGCAAGCTGATCGCTTTAGATGGGAAGGTCGTCAGCGCTCTTCTACATGCCACCGCCGAGTGCGAGTCACTGTATGGGCCCAAGAGCACGCTATGGAACTACCTAGTCGACAAGCGACCCAGCAAGGCGAACAACGACCAGATGCGGCACGCCGAGCAGCACCTCGACTTTTTCTGGGAGGAGGTTGGAGAAAGCGTGCTGGATCACTGTGGACTCGAGCTCATCGAGCTGCTCAATGTTCGGGGCATGCGCAAACGCAAGCTGCACAGGACGCCGATCTGGAAGGAGCCGATCGTCGTCAAGCCGATCACCGCTGACCCTCTCCGCGCACTCGACGTCAACACACCACGGCTCGACACGAAGCTGTCCGAGTGCAATGTCGGGACCACGCCGAAGACCAAGGTCAAGACTCGCGGCGAAGCACCTCCCACTCCATCCTCCGAGACTGAGGTGGTGGTCATACCACAGCCGACTCAGGCGATTTGTCGGACGCCGATCAGGGTGAAGAAGCGTGCTTACAAGGTGTTCAGCGCTCTGCTCCCAGACGCTACGGCGGAGAATCACCACCGGACCGAGATCGCTTGGGATGATCTCTGTCATGCCATGAACTCGATCGGCATGGAGCCGGCGAAGTTGTACGGATCAGTGTGGTAGGTCCACAGCACCGAGTGTCCATGGCGCTTGCTGACATGCTTCCAGGAGCTTCACGCCGACCGAGAATTGCATCGTTCAAGTCACTCGACCGATCCAGTTCCATGAGCCGAAAGAGTGTAGACGCGGGCACAAGATTGGATCGCGCATGGTGCGGAATTTTGGTAGACGGGTAAGAACTTCGCACTGGTCACAGCCCGCTCATGCTAATATTGCGGCAGCTGAAGCATGCCTACGGCTGGGGAACGGGGATGTTCGTCTGCGAATGAGTTGAGGCATGGTTGTGCGCGATGATTTGCTCGGACAGCGCTCGCGGCGCACCGTGCTATGTTGGAGCGGGATAGACTGGCGGAACAGCCTGACGGAGCAGCCGCTAGGTTGCGCGTACAAGGCGGTCGTGCCCCGAGAGTGATTGTGGAAAAGCAATGGCCTTTGCATGTATCATATATGCCCACGCAGCGAAAGTGTCAGAAAAGAATTCGAATCCAAGCAGTGCAGTCCCGCTCCTTCCACGATCAAATAGACCTCGACCCACTCCATGCATCGGTGTTACCTCGTGTCGTGGCTGCACCACTACCTCTAGCCTTCAATGACAATCACAGCCCATTGCTACCCAGGAAGTCGGTGATGACCTTGTACGCGCCAGTAGCGTTGAAGTGGAAGTTGATGCTGTGGCTGGCATTCGGGTGCAGCACCCGCTCGAAGCTCTTCGCGTTGCTGTACAGGGTCTCGGCGGGCTCGTCGTAGATGCCGGGGCACCAGCCGTCGCAGACGATGTAGTCGGTCTCGGCGGTGATGGCCTGCAATGCGGTCAGCTACGTTTTCGCGCATGGAGTATGGCTGATGTACCAAGGCCGCGCCGGTGAAATTGGCGGCGGAGATGACGGTCGGGAACGTCAGGAACTCGCCGATGCTGAACGCCTGCTTGACGTCTTCGACGTAGTCGATCGTGCCGGTCTCGTAGTATGGGTAGTGGAAGTAGCTGGTGCCCGAGTCTCGTTAGCACAGCCCGGGGAATGTCGGTATGGCTGCGAGGGTCCGGGATGACTCACTTCTCGAGCTGTGCGAACTTGTCCACCCAGGTGATGTATCCGGTGTCGAGCTCGCCGAATCTCGTAGCGTCTTGAAGTGACGCGATCCTCGGGACGAAGGAGCGGAGGAGGCCATTGCCGTTCACGCCGACGGTCAAGTTCAGGCCGATGGCGGTGAGGATGACGGCGTCCGCGAGCTCAGGGTAGGTGGCGATGGTGTTGTGGGTGATGTACGATCCGAAGGAGAAGCCCATCAGGGCGAGTTTGCTGGGCTTACCGATATCACCGGTGTACTCGCCACCCTTGATGATGGTGGCTAGCTGCTGAAGCACCGCCACATGCGTGTTGAGCTGGGCTTGGTAGCCAGAGATGCTGAGATCGAACATCAGTATGCTACATGAAGTATCTGGGGATATTGGGACCAACTTCGACGATAGGCCGCACCCAAGACGGTCGTAGAGGAAGACGGAATACCCCTGCGCAATCGCCCACTGCACAAAGCTGTACTCCTCGGGCTTGTATGCCGAATTCCAGTGCTCTCTGCCAGGCCCGATGCCGTGGGTGGCGAGGACGACCGTCTTCTCCTTGCCGTTCGGTTTCTTGGGCGTGCAAAAGGACGCCGCGATCTCATAGCTTCCGCTCGCCGGGGTGGTCCCACTGACGATAGTTGGAAAGTCAGCACCGGCGCGGGTCGTGGCGTCCGCGAGGAACTGTTCGAGCTGGTAGTCATCCTCCCACTGGGTGAAGTTGAAAGTGACCTGATCGTAGGCGATAGTGATTGGGACCGTGTATTCGATGCAGTCGGCCGTGGCAGGGTAGTACGCTTGTGTCAAGGAGGTGTTTGAGGCGGCTCCGTACGGATTCGATACGCCAGGTGGCGCGGGCGGACAGACAGCCGCGTCCGCACCGAGGGCACAGATTATCGCCGTGCCCATGGACATGTCGGGAAGGTGCATGTTTGGTCGTGAAGGGGGAGGTCAGAATGATCGGGTAGAAGTCAAGCAAAGGTTCAGAGGCGGTATATGCAGATGCTAAAGGAGATGGTGATGTCGGCTTGTTGTCCGTTGCAGAAGAGCAGTGCTCCTTATAACCGTTTCCTGTGGCCATGGTCGGCGACTCCTTTCTTCAGCTGAGTGTCGAGATATCTCAGGGCGAGCTGAAAGGCCATCGTAATGCACTGGCATTGATGGTTGACCGCAGGTAGTCCGTCTTGGCGGCTACACATGTATCTCGCAGAATCCTTCCCTCGCAAGCCCGGGGGCAGTGTGCCTGGCACTTGGGAGCCATGTCAGCCGGAGCGAAAGCCTGTCGTCGCAGCCGTGCGTGCGTTGAGGTGATCGAATCGGCCAGGGCGATGTTTGCGCAGTCAGCTGCTGCCATCGCTACACCAGAGGCCGAGGTTTTCGTGTGATGAAGCCCGCCAAGCTCTCGTGGATTGCTTCCGGTTGTGGTTAGCTTCATGGGCTGGACAGTTCTGCGAAGGCCCGTGTGCATGACAACACAGAGCACTGGACTGATAAACAGCCTGTACATATGCGAGGATAGAAACATCGGCTCGAGCCGAGAATAGAAGCTATGCTCCTAGCAGAGACGGGTTGAACATGAACGAAATGCGAGATTGCAGTAGGTTGAGAGCACTGACCACCGAACGCCACCTCCCTTCTTCAGGAACCAGCGGCTTGGGCAGAAACCAATGCAGGTCCCAATGCGAGGTGCTGTTACAGGTTACACCGTCGACAGACTGCTTGCCTTCGGTAGTGGAAAATAGTTGAAGTCGATGGTCCTCGGACCACGGCCATACCCGCGCGAAGCCTGCGATCCATCCTGTAGCTTTTCGATCCAGCTACTCCACGCAGTATTATCTTCAAGGACTTTGCGGGCCAGGCCAAGTGGAAAGAGCCAGAACAGAGCACTCTCGCGGCGACGCTGATCGTAGGCGAGCTGGTACTCGAAAGCGCGCACGATCTCCCGGGCCGGACCATCGAGTCCCCAGGTCTCTCCCGGCGCAAGAAGGCATGAAGTAGTCCGGTGGCCGCCAGTGGAAGGGTCCCGCTTGAGTGCTTGACTAGCAGCGGTCTCCGTGTAGTAGGAAGCTGCCTCGGGTGTCTCCACGAAGTGCAGCAGACCGAGCAGACAGATGAGGATGGCGTTGTATAGCGAGTGCTCGACTGCACAAGTGAAAGTGCTGTAGTGTAACAACGTCGGAGCGTCGGAGGGAGACGTGAGAGGGTCGCGCATCGATCGGGAGGGTCGGGGTCGCTCCCGCGCGATATTGGGGTGTGAGGTATCCCAGGCTTGTCTCCAGCCAAGTAGCACTTGCAGCCCGCCCTGTACCTGCGAGCAGAAGCTTCTCTTCCTCGAGATTGTTATGCTGGGCTGATCCTGCTGGAGCGGGCCAAGGTCCTCGAGCAGACCCGGAAGGATTGACATCACATCCACAAGCTTGTCTTGCTCGCTCTTCGACTCCGGGCCATCCGCCCAGGGCGTCTCGCGCCAGCACGCTTCCTCCAGAAACGTCCGTCGGCGAGTGAACATTGCGATCGTAATGAGCATCGATCTGGACGATGAGAAGGCCTTTCTCAACATGCTGCATTGAAAGGCTTGCGGACCACAAGCCTGGAGCAAAGCCAGCATACCACCAATATGGATCTCGCCCTCGGCCCATGACTGGGTGACATTGGCATGCATTATGAGCGTGAGCATAGGCAGAAGTAGACTGGCTGTTTCGCGACCTCCTCGCGACAAGCCTAGCCTCACCCCAGAGACTGCGTTGCCGTATGTCACAGACCCGTCCAATTCGATGTCCAGCTGCGTGTGAGATTTACCGAAGGCGCTTTGCGAAAGTGCCATACACGCTTCGTACGGAAGCGGACCCAGTCTGCCTTCGGCCGACAGTTGAAGCCATGGGCTGCCAAAGGAGGACCAGATGAAGTTGTCGAAGAGATGGGCAAAGTATATCGGTTCCTTGAATGCGACTAGGCTCAATGATTGGGGCACCTGTTGCCTGGGAGGATCGTTCACAAGAGTGCACCCTCCTGACCGTGCTAAATTCTTCGGAGTGGTGATGCTGGCGTTGCTCTGGTTGCCGAGCTTCGACATGCGGATTTCCAGCGGCATTGCATAGCCTATGTAGGCGGACTTGTCAGCCGCGATGAGTCGGGCGCCTTGGGATGCATTTCGTACCTGTGCATATGAAGCCACCCTTGATGCATCTCGCGCACACTGGCTTTCGCTCGTCTATTGCTGCTCGTTAGGAAATTGGAGCACCCGCAAGAGAGAGATCTCACCGCATTTGACTCTTCTTCTTTTGCACACATGGCAGCCTTTGCTTCGACCCGGAACGCCGACCATGGTTCAGCTTCTCGATCAACGTCCTGCTCCCGTGAATTGAAGTATCGCGAACACGATGGCATGCAAAGCATACTTGTGCCAGCACAAACATTGGCCAATGCAAATCAGTTCGGCCCGGCTGAAGCGCGCATGGGCGAGCATGCTTGCCTGTGCACGCTCAGGGCCAACCATCTCGCTGGGCGCCACTGATGCTCATGCCAAGGAGACTCGGCGTCGCCGTTACGCTTCTCGACGGCACAACAGGCTCCCCAGCACACATCGGCCTTATCGCTCGAGTGCGTTGACGGTACCGGGCGGCAATCAGCGACACAGAGGCTGAGGTGACGAGGTGTGTCAGCAGGAGCTACTCGGGTACAGCCGAGGCCCAAGTGGCAGACGAATTGTCGGCGACCATTCAGCCTCCGGATGCCGCAGCCTGGCTACCGGGGCGAAGCGGTCGCACATCTTGCACACCGCGACGCAGTGCACCCCTAAGCCGAGAACAGACGGCTCTCGGCGGCAGTCGAACGAAGGCCGGCGCTCTTGATCGGTCTTGGGACATCTCACCGTCCGGTGCGCACGTCAATGATGAAGAGGTGAGGTCGGGTCAAAGACAAGGACTCCCGACGCACGCGAGGATGCCAAACTTAGATCCCTCGCGCCGTCCCGCTGCCCCGCACTTAGATTGAAACGAGTGCGTCAGCTCCCACGCGTGCACCATCGACATAGCCTCGACATGCGTAGCTGCTACGAGTCTGTACGAGCACGGTAATGACTACTTGAACAAGCCTAAGTGGTGTCCATTTCGAATTCGAACCCTCTTTCTGCTCGTCCGCGCTGTGCTAAGTAGGTCGCCACCATGCTCGACGACAACCTCCCGACGTTCTTCCTCAAAGCCAGCAACAACGGGATCAGGCACCAGCACTTCTTCCACCTGTCGCACCATGGCTCTGAGCCAGCGCCCGCCTACATACTCCAGCATGCGGATCCGGCATCGCCGTCGGCGACGCAAAAGAACTGCTACGCCGCAGCCCTGTTCGACTCGCATAACCTTGAGATCCTGTTCGGAGAGGTACTGGCGCGGCCTGGCTGGACGCAGCCTACCCTGTCGCAAGAAGAGATCAAGCGCA